>JAFVLL020002581.1:0-37142 GCA_021397915.2 Tor tambroides | reverse complement strand
AACATTAAGATTTGTACTCATAGAAATTACTAAAGTAGTCAAACCTGTTCATTAGAAGGGGGCGACCCAATACTTTTGGCAATATAGTGTATTAGTACCTTTTGAAAAGGTACCGCCCCTATGACAGCTTTCGTACCTTTATTTCTGAGAGTGTACCAACAACACCATAGCATCATGATAGCAAATTTTACATGGACAAACCTCACATTTTTTTATGAAAATGAAAATAATCATAACCGGTTTGCTGGAATCGCATGCCTAGCCAAATGCTCACCTTATCTTGGAAACCCCCTATTATCAAATGCTTCCTGTTGAGATCATAATAGGTGACAAATACACCAGTCAAATTTCCCTTTTGTGTGATGCTGCATCCATACAGACAGTATAAAATGTCAAACCTCATAATCACTTGTTTGTTCAGAACAGGGGTTTTCAAGCCGTTCTGTCCTCAGCACTGCACTTTATGGTTATTTCCCTTATTGGACACACACTGCTCAGATCATAGTTTACTTCTGATCAGCTGATGATAAATAAGGGAGACTTCAGGAGTGGGATGGGAAATCCTGGTTTAGAAAAATGAATTTAATAACTCAGTTCTTTCATATGGTGACAGAAAAAGTTGAAATGTAATATATTAATAATAAGTCCTCTGTCTTTCTATCTCAACAGTGGGATCTCGTGGGTGACTCTGCCTGGAAAGTTCATATTGCCAAATTCTCCCTGTTGGTGGGCTCTATCTTTGGATACTTGGTGTTGGGAGTTCTGGCAGATTGGTGAGTATGTCTAAAAATCAAAACTAATCATGCCACTGATTTTGAATTATTTTTCAACTGTGAGATGATTACTTTGCAGAAATGCAATGGGTTCACGAACACAAGTGTGTATGTCAGGCCATAAATCCACAAGAACTGGTTTGCTTTGGTGTTGCCACCCGTGGTAGTGCCTCTCATGCCACCTCATGAATCATTTTCTGGATCCGACCCTGCTGTGAAAAATCTTTTCAGGGACTTGGTATGGATCAAATCTGATGATCAACATTTTTTGTGTGTGTGTTTTGTATTCATCAGCATTACTTTATTCCACTGATGGTCATAAATATGGCTGATGACATGTGACTAAAATTGATGTTTGTGTAAAATATCAACATGCCATCTAGCTTTCAACATGCATAGTACTCTGACACAGAGAGCCATACTTGCAATTCATGACCCCTGGCCTAAAATATATTCAATGGATGTAACATGAAACCCATCAAATGACAGATAATTGTGGGAGCTTTTGTCTGTGTGTGTGTGTGTGTGTGTGTGCGGTCTCTGAAGTGCGCTCAAGGCATGCAGCTGTGCATGACGTGCGAGCGGTGAAATGCTCTCGGATATCAGAATGCTTCTATTATGCAAAATTGATGTAAACACAGTCATCTTGCATGTCTTACAGAATTGTGAACAGAGGGGAAAAACATCTGGCAGTCTATTAGACAAGTCTATTAGCTGTTGTCTGTGCTGTAATCAAACAGCAATGTTTCAGAGAAAAAGAAAAATCACTCACTCATATACTTAAAGCACTTTGTTCATTGCTTGTGTTTCTTTGTTGATCTTTATTACTGACTATTAGGTTTCAAAGCTGTAGTTCACTGAAAAGCAACAGTTTTTTTTTTTTTTACAAAACTACATTCTGTTGTTACAAAAGTACTATGAAATTTATGTAAGCGCATAAATAAATCAAATATTTAGCTAGACAGCAGTGTTCATATTTAAACTTAATATCAAGAATGATTGAATTTCACTGCATGTGATGCATCAAAATCATTTTTCATTAAATTAAAATCATATCTTGGTAGTCATGAAAATAAAAACTTTTCTGATTAACTGATATTTTATGATTAATTGCTTTGCATGCCAAATTTTTGCTTTCAGTGTAATAGAGACTAGTTACTTATCACAGTCTTGCTGCGTCACGCCTGGTTAGGACATGTTGTAATGCAGTTCAGAATATGAATCAGTGGTTCTGAACTGCTGAGTTGTTATCCAAAACGGGAAAAACAGGTCTTTTTTTTATCTTTTCTGGGTCTTAGACGGCAGGGAAAAAAACATTGGTATATGCAAATAATAAAAGTGGATCTATATAATGATATCAAGTTTTAGTGAGAAGTAAAAAATGTTTCCATGTGTTGACGTTGTTGAATCAAACTCTGCATTTTGGTGCAAATGTATCTGTTAATTGGCAAAAAGTAGCCAGATGCCAACAGGGACATCCCTGGGCAAAACTACAAGGAAAAAAAAATATGAGACTACATGACATACAGTAAGGGTTCACATTCGTTATGGACACACATTGGGTATCATTTATTAACCATGCCATATATACATAAATGATATAAATCGAGACATAGAGAGAGCAAGAGGAACATGCATACCTTTTACACAGAACTAGAAAATATAAATATGTAGTATCATATATTTGTCCAGAATAATGAATGGCTGTAAAGGAAAGGCTGTGCAGAAAGCCCTTATATGGGAATGTTTTGGGTGTGTTTTCTGCAAATTACTAACCTCGGTCACACTATTTTTTTTTTTTGTGAGAAGTTCTCTTATGCGCATGAATACAAATAATCCACTCAATTATTACTGAACGAGTCCTATTGTTCGTGCCGAGCACAGTGTTTTGTGTGGTGAGTTATTGGCTGCCAAGAGCATGAAATCAAGTCAATTCTCCTATTCAGCATATGTCTTGTTTATAATATTACTGGGTCTGTGCAGTCCATGATAATGTGAATGCATTTCAGTTACAGCATTTTTTAAAGGGATCATTCAGGACATGTTTTCAAATTTCTCCTTTAGTGACCTGAAAAAGAAAAAAGGTCACGACTTTAGAAAAACAAATATTTTTTAATGACTTGATTTGTTTTTGTACAATAAACAGTGCTACTGTGTTGACTCACTTGATGTCATATTATAATATAACACATATAATATAAACTAAAAACCAGCTGAGTACCACTGGTATAGAGCACTTTGTAAAATGGCCTTGTTTTGTCTTTTCTTACATTCAGGTTTGGACGACACCCGGTCCTGATCCTCTCCGTCATCTTCATGTTAATTTTCGGCATGATGGTGGCTTTCTCCGTCAACGTCCCGATGTTCAGCACCCTGCGCTTCTTTGAGGGCTTTTGCTTAGCAGGAATCACGCTCTCGCTCTACGCTCTGAGTAAGTATAATGTCTGAGATTAAACAAAGAGCTCTGGTCCAGAAGACAGTGCACCTTTACACTTACTGTGCTTTCAGAAACTGTAACATTTGCTTCAAGAGAATACATTTACTTACAATTGCAAAACAAAATGCAAGCTCAGATAAAGATGCTGTTCAGATTTGTTGCAACATTTAGCATTAATCACCTCTCTTTGCATATTGTTTGCAATTAGCTTGAGTCTCTTTTTCTTTTTACTGTGGCCATGAGTGTTGCAAATACCCTGAACAGTCCTCTTCATGATGTGGGTCATGTTTGGGAACCATGAAGAAGGATCAGGGTGTTTATGTGTACAAAATACTAGGCTTGTGGATGGAGAAAGAGAAGTGCCGTAATGCAGATCTTGCTTTGTGAAAGACACATGATGCTGAAGACTCTCGGTGGGGTTTCTCAGAATGTTCTTCATCAGAAAGTCATAGCTGCTCTAGAGGAACGTTGTGTTTTTTTGGATGTTGTTCTGGACTTTGTTGGATTCTGAGATCTTTGAATGGCAATAACGACTCACTCCAGTCCAAATGTGTTATGACTGATAACCAGTTTTTGTTTATGCTTGCTCTTAAAACCTAATAATGTTAAAGTGCTCAAAGTACAGTAGATATACCGTATGCTAGACTTTTATTTGGTAATGGTGTGTAATGACCACTTGACCAGGCCTATTTATCAGCCGATTTTTGGGGAAATTTGAGATTATTGGCATTGAGTGATGGTCGTTCCTTCTCAGAAGTTTTAGTTCCCCAGGTATTAATTCCAAAATCTACCCACAGCCTTCTCAGTAGGTAATAAATATTTCCTGATTTCAGTGTTTTTATTCACTAGGTAGTGAATTTTGAGTAAATACATTGTGTCTGTTTGATTTCAGTAATTGTGTGTACATTTGCAACTCATTTATTATCATTCAGTTATTTTATGTACAGTATATTAGTATTGTATTATACTACGGGGCCGTTGAATGCTTGAATCTGATTGGCTGATGAACGTTCTAAGGCGTGCAATTATTTTCAGGGAAACGCACGGCGAACGTAGTTCCAGACAGCTCTCGACCGCATTACAGTTCCGTATCACTTCGCCAAAAGATTTCGGTTATTCCAAAAGGTCTTACAACAGCAATACAACCAAAACCAACAAGACACTGGCCAAATACATAAATATAGTAAGCATTGGGATAAAAACGACAGATCATTTCCATGTTTTGCCACAAAATTACGTTTTATTATGTACGTAAAGCACATACTCTATTTCTCCCGCTCTCTCTCCCTTACAGACAGACACACACACACAGTTTACACACATGAAAACATACGCTCTAATGTTGTTAGCGCTGCTCTGACGACTTTGTCAGTAAATAGTTTAGCAACTTAAAAGTACATGACATTTCTCACAAGCGAAGCGAGGTAACAACGGCACTGTTTGTGAGGAAAATGAATTTAAAGTTTCACTAGTAGAGACACTGCTGCTAAACACTGATGAGAGACAGACTCAGAGAGGTAACGTTAGGCTAATTCACGCACGCTCAATCTCTCTCTCTCTCTCTCTCTCTCTCTCTCTCTCTCTCTCTCATAACTTAGTTATTAGCTGCATTTGTCTGTTATCAACGGCTCAAGCCTCAGTTACTAGATCTAAAATGACATTTTGGAATTAGCAACGGAGGCGATGGATGAGATGCGGAAGAAATAATCCTACTCACAATAGCGATTTAAGTTCAAAAACCGGACGAATCCCTTGAAATATATCATCTGATCGATGTCTTGAGGTGTGGCAACCGTAGTATAAACGGAATAATTGACTCCGCTTCGCGTCGTGGCCGTATCACCACCTCGGGTGTGCATTATTTTTCTAATAATTCAACAGCCCGTCGTCAATTATTCCTTACTTATTATTGGCCACTCTTCTCACTAGATTTTGTGAATTAGACATTGATTTGTTTCATTTGTTTCAACTTGACCTGGTTTTGTGTGTGTTTGTGTTTATACTGTTACAGGGCTCTCAAGTTATAACGAAAGTTTGGAGTGAGATTAGGGGAGGGGCCATGCAAAGGGGAGGAGTCACTCAAAGGGGAGGGGCAAGTCAAAGGGGAGGAGCAACTCAAATATTTGCAGCACCCAAGTTTTTGCTAGCAGTTCAATTTTACCTATTGTTCATAATTGACCAGCACAAATAGAAATTACAACATCTGGTAAATCTGATGAAAGACAAATTCATTCTAATAAAATAAAAAGATTTATATATATAAAAATACAAATGTATCAAAATTAAAAAGAAATTTTGCCCCAAACGAGCCAACTGAACAGCAGTACTCAATGTACATACTGTACACATATACAGTAGGATTACAGAACTTGTCCTGAGCATGTATGTTAAGCTCTGTGTGTGTGTGTGTGTGTGTGTGTGTGTGTGTGTGAGAGAGAGAGAGAGAGAGAGAGAGAGAGAGAAACCAGCTCTCACTGTCTTTTCACAGGCAAAGTGATTTAGATCCAGGAATCTCTTAAAATCGAAAAAATAAATAAATAAATAAATGAAGGGTTACCTACAGCATTCATCGGATCTTTCTCTTCAACTCACACTCCATGTGCGCGCGCATCCATGTTGCTTAGCACGAACGCGCTCGCATGCAGAATCGCGTAATTTAAACAGAAACAACAACATCCTAATTTCTGATTGGCTGGTAGGTGGCATTTAACTCTGTATAATTCGAGAGTCCAGAGAGCTATGAACTCCGCAGAGAATTTACCTCCGTATTTCCTCATCTATTAATTGTATATATAGCGGGACAAGTTATCCCTTCTCAGCGTGAGAAATACAAGGTGTGGCGTGTGAGCGTGTGAACGGGTTGAAATGCGTGTGTCTCACGCCCAATGCGTGACACTTGAGAGCCCTGCTGTTATGCTGGGTTAAAAACAAGTTAACTGGGATCATTTTGGCAACCTAGCTCTGGGTCAAAAAGGGACAAACCCAGTGAAAAAATAAAAATAAGTAACTAAATATAAATATATATATATATATATATATATATATATATATATATATATATATATATATATATATATATATGTATACACACACACACACACACACTATACTATACACTATACTATACTATATATGTGACCGTGGACCACAAAACCAGTCATAAGTGTCAATTTTTCGAAATTGAGATTTATACATCATCTGAAAGCTGAATAAATAAGCTTTCCAGTGATGTATGGTTTGTTATGATAGGACAATATTTGGCCGAGATACAACTCTTTGAAAATCTGGAATCTGAGGGTGCAAAAAAATCTAAATACTGAGAAAACTGCCTTTAAAGTTGCCCAAATGAAATTCTTAGCAATGCATATTAATGCATACAAAAATGAAGTTTTAATATATTTACGGTAGGAAATTTACAAAATATCTTCATGGAACATGATCTTTACTTAATATCCTAATGATTTTTGGCATAAAAGAAAAATCGATAATTTTGACCCATACAATGTATTTTTGGCTATTGCTACAAACATACCCCAGCGACTTAAGACTGGTTTTGTGCTCCAGGGTCACATATATACACACACTATACTATACTATATTGCTGGTTTAAAAGTAACCAGAAATGGATTGGAAACTAAAATCACATTTGGAATGACTACAGTAAAACATAACAGTAATAATCTAAAATGAAGTTTATTGATAAGCAAGAACACCTAGAAATGGGCAAAAGTTAGTACCTGCTCACTTTTTCAGCGTTTGTTCCAGAAGTATTTTTTTTTTTCTATTTATTTTTCCCATAGGATTTTTTAAAGTCTTTGTTCATGAACCATTATTTATCAAATTATTTATTTCAAGTTGTTGATTGTATCTATAGAAATTATATAATTATATATGTTAAGTTTATTGCAAAATATGCATATTTATACAAATATTTATAGCATAGGAAGATTGTCAATTACATAATTTGCATAGTGGGCGGAGCTAAAGCGCTCTTTTGACACTTCGTTTGCTGTGACTGATCACTGATCTGATTGGTGGAATTTTCTGAACAGTATTATGGGTAATGTAGTATTTCCACTACTAATTCTGCTATTAAACATGATTATTTAAAAAAATAAGTTAATGTACAGAGATCGCTTCAGAAAATGCATATACCATCACTTAACAACCTAAGAGATAACACCATGTCTGCCTTTAAAGACTTATCAGTTATTGTTAAAAATCAATTTCCCTATGGAGAAAATGAATGATTTTATTTCCGGAACCTGATTTTCACACTCTTTATTGAATAGTAGTAAAATATATTGCAGTTAATTTCCCTCTCCTTTCCGCTTTGATTAGTTTTCATCTGTTTCCACACATATTCATGTCATGAACGGATGGCAAAGTGGTATCGGCACATACTTTGCTTGTGAACCTGCGTGAAGTTCATGCTCTTTTTCACGACTGTATTCCCAAACCAGCATTCCTAGATTACTGATTATGAACGATTATCAACCTAAACTGGGTCAAATCAGTCCAACTTCCTTACCCAGCAATCTCAACCAAGAAAATCATCCAGCCTTATAGGCTGAATGTGTATGATTTGTGTTTCTCACTTGAAGGTCTTGCCCTTAGAAAGTCACAGAGGTTAATTGTGGTCTCTCAACTCTATCATACTGTCTTCTCAGTTTGTTAGAGTCATTCAGATGGATTACCCACAGACTAACAGTGACCTTCTACATGCTTAACAGTGAAGACATTTTCTGATGAGGGACAGTCCTCTTTAGATGATCACAGTGGCCCTTCCAGTAATAGGGTTTGCCAGCAGTGCCTCACCTGACTGTCTGTTGGCCTCGAAAAGCTTTAAGTCCATGTTGTAATTGCCTTACAATGGGTACGGTGGGCCTTCATTCCCATGTCATAGTAATTTTCTCCAGCCAATCTACCTTGAAAACCTCCCCAGCACTCACAAAAATAGACCCGGCTTGGACTATTGATGTGCATTAAATAACTATTGTTATTTTGATATGCTGTGCGTTGATTCTCGTTTTATTTTATTCCCTCTAATCAAACTTTTAAAGGGATAGTTCAACCAAAAATGAAAATTCAGTCATTTACTCACCCACATGTTGTTCCAAAACTATATGAGTTTCTTTCTTCTTTTGAACACAAAAGAAGATATTTTGGAGAATGTTGGTAACCAAACAGTTGGTGGTAACCATTGACTTCCATATATGGAAAAAAAATACTATGGAAGTCAGTGGCTACCGCCAACTCTTTGGTTACCAACATTCTCCAAAATATCTTCTAGTATGGTAAAATATACCTTGGGTGTCAAAAATGACAGATTTTTCATTTTTGGGTGAACTGTGCCAGAACAATTACTGATTTTTTAAAAAAAAAATTTATTATTATTTAAGTTTACTCAACTCCTAGTCAACTTGAAATATGAAGATGTATTAAATGGCATGCATCTACTGTTATATTGCAGATTTGATTTATATATAATGAATTTAATTTTTTAAATTGGCATATAAATAATTTCATGACAGCACCAGTTGTCAAATGCTTGTTTTTTAACTGGAAGCTTTTAATTTTTAATTTTTAATTTTTAATTAATTAATTTATTTAGTTGAACAGTAATGTCAGATTTGCCAATATGGTGTAAAAGCTCAAGACACCTCTGTGCAGTTGTCTGACACACACTGAAATGCAATGACTATATTTGCATGTATCCCCTATTTTTCATGCTACTTTTAAATATATTTTAAAGAAATTTTAAATATCCTAAAGATTAAGTCATTATTTATTGCTCTCATGTCATGGTGCATACAAAAAAATATATAAAAATTAAATAAATAAATATTCAGTCTACACTTTTCATTTATCAAATAGGAGCAGGTGCTGTCAAAGTCCAAAAAGCACCATAAAGTATCATAGCAGTAGTCTATATGACTCATACCTTAAATTTGAGGTCTTCTGCAGTCATGTGATAATTTAGTGATGAGCAGACCATAATTTGTTGTTCACTGATAATCACCTTCCTCCAGTGCTCGTATATTGTTATTCAAACTTGGTGGGTGAAGAGAAGCCTCACCATTGGTTCTTACACTGGGGCTGTTGCTATGCAAATTTCTTACTGGGCTAAAGCCCTGGAAAGCCCAACCTGAGCCGGACACCACTGCATACAGATGGAAAGCAGCTGTGGAGAGTAGGCAAAAAGCAAATGGCAAAAAACCTTTTCTCTTAACACTTTTTAAAATCCAAAAGTGAACTGTTTCATGTGCAGAGTCTTGTAGATTCTTCCTAATCCGTGTAAACACCGTTTAGAACGGCTGGAGAAAAATATCCACTAGCATTCCCATTCATCTCAGTGACAGTATGTGATGTGCACGCTGCCATATTTGCACATGGTAAATTTTTAAGCCAATAACCTGAGCTGTAAATGCCATGTGACTAATTATAGAGCTGCAGGAAAATTACATCACAACAGCAGAAGAATTCACACTTAACATGTGATGTAAAAATCCTACATATAGTAAACAGCATAAATGAATGCACGTGATGCATTTTCATTTCTTAATTATCAATATTTGAATTCATAGGAAGATGAAAAACTTTAGATTTATTAAACATACTTCATAAAAACAATAAAATATGTCATCCCCTGCAAAATTGGCAAATAAATTAAGCATTTTTGCTTAACTGAAAGATTGCAAAAATGAGTACAACCTTGATTAAATTCAACAAATGTGAAATTCTAGTATGTACTATGTCCTCCATAATTTTAAGTATACTGCTCTGACCCTTCTTGGCATTGAGTGTGCAAATTCACAGCAAACTGTCACATCTGTCCTGTTTAACTCCTGGAGGACGACCTCCTTAAATGCACTGATCATTAATGAGTGTTGCTCAGCTTGTCCATACAAAATCCCCCACAGTTGAGTTCATACTTACACACTGCAGGATTTCCCCCTGGGAGACTGTATAGAGTCATTGTCATGTTGAAAAAAGTACCCAACAATCATTCTGTTAATATGGAGCTTGGTAAAAGCTAAATGTGTTTCTTGTGCTTTGGCTGCTATACTGTAGGTACTTTGTGTGTGTGGGCATTTTTGCACTGCAGGTTGCATTTCATTGTGTGAGATGAAACGGTCGTTCTTCTCATAGCTTTTGTCTACTCTAAGACACTTGCTTGGTATTTCTCCTCCTGTTTCTTAGAAAAAAAAATCCCCCATCGGGAAATGAAAGCTTAATGTGAATGCCTGATTTCAGGGACCTTACTGCAAGTCTGTTCTTTTACTACTGTTTCACACTTAATACAGTGATTTGGTCTCTCCCAAGTGGTTCCATTGTTTTCAGCATTAAGTTTGAGAAGTTTGGGCTATATGAAATTCTTTTTTTTTCAATATACTCACCAATATACTCAAAGCCTTTTAATTGCACCAGGAAATCTTATTTTCTTGATTAACATTTACATGCTTCCTTTGTGAATTGATCAGACTTGCTAGGACAGTATATCTTCAAGTAACGCTAATACGCCTTCCATGTAAAGAGGAATCACAGAAATTTTTACGCTTCAGAGGGGGTGTACTTGTTTATGTTGTGTGCTGTAATTGTTCTATCTTAAATATATTTTGCATGAAGAGTTGAACTGAACAATAAGCTAAACAGTATGCTAATATTGCTATTATTTACTGCTTTTCAACTATTATTGCAACTGCTACCTACCCCATTTCTGAATAAGTTCCTTAGTAAACAACGCAAGTATTGTGGGATAGGCTCGTTTATAGGTATTCAGCGCTAAATCGGGCAAGACTAAACAAGGTGACATTTAAGTGATTGACTCAGTATTTCAACTGGTTCAACTGATAACTCAAGAATCAGATCTGGTCCAATTTGCAAAATGGTTCAACCAGTTGCATCAAAGAAATAATAAGGAATGATTAGTTAAGTTGGAATAACTGTGATGCATTGATAGTAGCCAGATTTGGGGACTAATTAACTAAAAGGATTGACTTGACAGCATTATTTATTAGTGTGACGTAGTTCTATATGTGCTGGGATGTTTTAATTTTCATATGGTGCAGTATCCAAATTCAGATTATACTTCTATTCTAAAACTATACTGTACAGTACAGGTAATGTTGCTGGTTGAATGCTAGGTTGTATTATGTGGTAATTTTCATTGTGCATGCATGATTTCAAACTCTTAAAAGTATATTTGATTTGATTTAAAATGAAGCTGAAAATATAAGTGAAATTAAATTAATTTGAGTGGTGTTCATCAAACTTTGGCCATTTCAAACAGTCTGTCATTCCAATAATGGTCTTCTAAATGAGGATGGATCGATACCCTCACTGTATTTGGTTCAGTCCATTTGGACAGCTGTGCAGGGTCATTTATTGATGTTGGCCAATAGAAGGAAGGCATCTTCTGAATGTCTGTTGTATATTAAGCAAGTACATTATGCCGCTTTTATAAGCGAGATGTCTGTAGCGAGACTGTAAGCCTCTGGTCTGACGTGTTTCAGTGAAGAGCATTTCCATGCTAATTGAGCGTTTCCTCTAAAAGAGCACACTTGCAAATTTGCTGCAAGTACACAATATGTGTGGGACACTTCTCATCATCAGACGGGCATGAGAGTAGTGTAACCTATCTGGATAGTGGGCATG
This sequence comes from Tor tambroides, assembly GCA_021397915.2. Taxonomy (NCBI): domain Eukaryota; kingdom Metazoa; phylum Chordata; class Actinopteri; order Cypriniformes; family Cyprinidae; genus Tor; species Tor tambroides. The sequence continues at coordinate 25,274 of JAFVLL020002581.1, read as the reverse complement.
AGCCTCACAAAGCTCTGATTTCTCATTGCCCATCAGTGACCTGAGGCTGCACAGACATGAGGAGTCTCTCTCAAGCAGTTTTTAATACAGTCAAGCTGCATTGGACAGAATATGCCAGATCTGTTTACAGAAAGTCAAGCTGAGGGTTTAAAATCCTTTATTAGAGAGGCTAGGTGTAAATGTAATATCCAACAACATTAACTTACTATAGTCAAAGACGACTTCTCTTGTTGATCATCTTTCTCCAGGTAGATTGTGCAGCAGCTCAGTGTCTGTCCCATGTTGTTGAGCTCATGAATATTAATCAAGTCTGCATTTTCCCAAAGAGATTTGATAAAATCAATTGAATGGTGAAAGGAGAGCATTGACTTCCATAGTCTGGAAGTCAATGGCTGTCAATTTGGTTTCCAACATTCTTCAAAATATAATCTTATGTGTTCAACAGAAGAATGAAACTTACACAGGTTTGGAATGATTTGAGGGTAAGTAAATGATGACAGAATTGTAATTTTGGGGTGAACTATCCCTTTAAAGTGTTTTTTAACAGTTATGTTCACAAATTAAACATTGATTTGTCCTAATTCCCACTGAATAGCTCACAACACAGGCAAGTGAGAAATCTGGAGACTAAGAGCAAATCAAAACAGGAACACTGAACAGAAACTAGACAGTTAATCTACATCCATAGATAGAGAGAATCCAACAGGAGCAATACAAGACTGACTAGGCAAGAAAAGAGCTCTAACTGTTTAACTACACCCACAGAATAAACATGATAATTCTAACAGACTATAGAAACAAGACTAGGCTAGATCAACAGGATGGAGCTGGACCAACTTAGGGAATGATTCACCAAATATCTGAGAATATAAAAGAAGTGATTGCTAGAGACCAAGGACAGATGGGGATAATTAAGGTCAAGGTGGCTGTGAATCAACTCAACACAGGAGAGCGGGGATCACGGCCAGCTCAGAGTAAGAAACAAAACACACAGGCAAGAGAGAGAAAAAAAATGGATAAGGCACACAGGCAGACACACAGTGGGTAATCTAGCCTGGACAACAACATTCTGTATTTCCAGTTGGTTATTAAATAATGGTGCAGTGCATGAAGATTCATTGAGTCATGAGGATATGGCTTGGTAGCTTATTTTTCTTTATTAATAACTACACCTGCATAATAGTTTTATTGCAACCACTGAGTTTGTAAAATCACCCGATATGAAGCGTATCTGTCACAGAATTAGATTTTTTTGGGAAATATGTATCATATATAGGATATACGTATGTAAATTAATTGTTACTTCAGATTTCATCTGTAACGTTTGTTTTTTTTTTTTAGCCAGGATAAGTGTTAAGTTGAAATGATAAGTGTTAAGTGTGAAATTAAGATGAGTGTGTATACTGCCGACAAAGGTAATTGATCTAACACAAAGTATATTTCTTTATGCAGGAAATATTAAACGTGAAAGTTTACCGTACACAGTCAGCGTTATTTCTCTCAATAAGTTATGTATGTATTTTATTCCCTGATCTATTTCAGACCATGCAAATTCTATTAAGTTTTACTAGAATTACAGATTCCATAGGAGGTAAGGGTTATGCATTTTTTGAATTAATTAAATCAATAACTGCTTCATATTGCATGCTATTAATGAAATCATTGTTGAAACATTTGCAGTTAGCCTACGGGATGAACAAAAACAATATTACAGCACAACATGGAATTAGATAAACACTGTAAATAACTGTACAAAGTGAATATGCATATACTTTACAAAGCATACATCTTGATTCGGATTTCAGAATGCACATTTGTAATATACGTCGAATTGTCTCGTCCATCAGCTTATCTGATGTTCACTACTGTAATGAAAACGAACATAACGTTTTAATAATCAAGTAAAATTCCGACTGTTAAACAAATAGGACATTTGTAAGAATAGATTTCAGATTTCTCATTAAAATCATGCAATTTCCTATTAATAATACTAGGGAATAGCAATATGGTGGTGATAAATGAGCAATATATGAGCAATCCAGTTTTCTCTTATAGATCAGTGGTATGTGTTCAGCCTGTGAACATCATGTAGGGTAATTAATACTCATGAGAGTTGAGAGACTTATTACAGCTTACAGAATCCAGCCATAAATGTGAGGCTTGATGTGCTATTCATAGAGGTTATGCTGTTAATACTTTAATAACATTAAGACACATTATGTAATGCTTAAACAGATCATTAGCAGCATGTAATGAATGTTTGATGAACGATTTTGTATTCATATTTGAATGTTCACTACTGATCTGTTAAACTATGTAATTATTGTTAATGACAGAGTTATTGTAAAGTGTTATGAGTGTATTATGATCCATGATATGCTAGGATAACAGAATCAGTCACAAACTTAAATGATTTGATTATTTGTGGTGGCTGAGACGACTGCTAGCTGTATTTCACACATCAGTGTTAAATTTCTCTCATCCTTGGAAACTTTAGTTAATGAGAGCACTGATTCAATCATGTGTGCATGTGGACAGAGCCTTCAATGCACATACAGTGTGCTAATACTCATAATGAGATGCCCTGGTCAATGGCAGATTGAATACTTGATGACAGTCTTCATGGGATTTTTTTTCTTCAGTGCAGTAAAGAAGATTTTTAGCTTAAACCATCGTCCTCTATTATACCGTCAGTTTGAGAGTCAAAAAAAGCATATCAGGCAACACAAAGTGGCTCCTGATGATATATTGAGGTTTTATGTAGCGAAATAATCAGTTTGTGCAAGAAACTGAACATTATTTACAACATCATTACCTGTAATCCTGAGAAGTTCTGATTCTTTTCTGCGAACTGGTTCTTTTGGACAGTTCGTTTCAATGGCTTGTTTACATTATCACACAATGATGTAACATACCAATTATATTATTAAAGCACCCAATAATGGTGTGAAAATTGATGTTTCGCATGTCTGAAGCATATAAAGTTAATAAACAAGTCTTCATTAGCTCACATTTTCACCCCTTCATTCAAGTGTTCAGTTCATGTATGCACAAATCAGCGGCTCATCGGTCTTCGGTCCGAGTCGAAATGTTTCCTCAGTTCAGTGACTGTTGGAGGAACTGGAGCTCTGAATCAGTTCATTAATTCAGCTCATTTGGAGTCGGAGTGACTGTCAGTCATCTGAAAGTGAGATTTGATTTGAGTAACTTGTAGATCTGTGCCGCTCGAGCCGTGACCTGTTTCAGACAGTTCAGCCTGATTCAGTGAACTGATTCAATTAGTTCACCAAAAAGAGCCGGTTCAAAAGAATGATTGGTTTGCAAACCAGACCGGAATTTATTCATACTCTTTTTCTTTGTTCCTTTCTTGCTTGTTCTCAAATCTTTAGCTCTTTTGTAATCAGAGAAGATGTGCCGTCAGTGTTTTGTATGCTGACTGGAGTAAAGTTCAATGGTTGTGCTGAGATTGTGTTCTTCAGAGCTGCATCGACAGCTGTTTATCTGTGACCTTTGACCTAGACCACCACATCTAACAGCAGGTGTGACACTGTGGTTTTTCTCCTATTACTCTCTCCCTTTTCTCTCTTCAGACACAGACACACTGCTAAAACATTATAAATCTGCCACTTATCAGTTCATGCATTCCCTGGGAATCAGACTCATGGCCACACAGCATTACTAGTGCCATTTTCTGCTGTCTGACACTGATGAAAGAAAAGCCAGCGGTCCTGGCATGGAATGCATTTGAATATGTGACATACTGGCAGGAAGCCATGAGTGACTCATGTGACAGGGGAAGGTCATAATGTCAGCCTCAGGCCCAAACAGACAAACAAACCTGATCCCTCACAGCACGCCCTCTTCTGGCGGAGAGAAAGCCAATCATTAGGATTTTCAGCCACAGACTCCATCAAGTTCAGTAATAGACAGCTCTTTATATATCAGCATGGTTTAGATTAGGTTTATTTGTAGTCATTAGCTTGATTAATACAATAGAAATCTAGTGAATGTCCTTATTTAGCTAGCTAAGAGTGAGAGTGTGTGTGTGTTTGTGTGGAGCTGCTGAGCTGTGGGAACGTGGGGGATTTGGATCAGATGGGTTAAGAAGCTTAAGGTTCTCGCTCTCTCTCTCTCTCTCTCTCTCTGTTCCAAAACCTAGTAAGCTGCCTTCATAGGCAGCATTTTAAGGGAGAATAGGCATTCCAAAAGCAAGAGAAAGGAGGTTCATTTAGGAGGTTGAGATGCTGATCTGCAGTACTTGTCAACATTTGCAAATATTCTTGCTGAAGTTATGCATATTAAGGCTGTAAAATGCAGTAAAACTGTAATATTGTGAAATTATTACAATTTGAAATAACTGTTTTCTATTTGAATCTCACATGTTTGCAGTGAGTGTTACTGGTTACTGATTGTTATTTATGATATTTTATTCAGCTTTATTGGTTACACATTTATTCATTTAGCAGACGCTTTTATCCAGAACAACTTGGCAGTGAGGAGTAGTACTTTTCCCCCGCTGTATTACATTTACCTGTTGCCATTTACACATTTACACATTTCCAAGAGTGGTGTTTCATCAGTGAGCTTCCTTCACTCTTAATAAAACACAATCTTTGGCCACACTTTAACATGTTTATGAATTGATGATAAACTGGCCACTGCCATAGATGCACAAACCTGCCAATTATTCTGTATTAATTTATTTCAGTTTTTCTTTGTGTGTGTGTATCATTTAGAGATTGCATTAAGCCATATGCTTTAGAGTCAGACCTTCCATAAACCTTTATTTTATTTTCACAAAATGTTATTGAAGTCCTTCACTGGGAATAAAAATGATGACACTTACAGGTTTTTTTTACATTCGGTTACACACTGAAAGTGGTACTTGAGGCTCACTCAGTGAAACCATTAACTCATCTACCAAATCTGCAAAACCACAAGCGCATTATTTGCTTTACACTCGCTCTGCAAAAGCAAAACAAACTATTTGCAAAACTCTAAGCCCAGTTCTCAACATTAGATAAACTATTCAAAAAGAACAACTCTTGTATTTTGCTTGAAAACACAGTCTGTTCACTTAGAAATCAGAGCTTGAGCGCTATAAATAGACTTCAGGTTGCACTCAAATTCATTTTTATTTGTGGAAAACCCTATTCTTTACTTCCTTACAGTATAAAGGCTGTTTGTTAAGTTTTTGGTACACTCTTTATTTTCACCTATATGACCCTAACAGGGCTCCGTACATTCATATCCTTCGGTTTTCTCTAGTGTGTAACCCAGGAAAGCTGTTTGATGAACACAGATTATTATCAAAATGACAATGAAAGATTGACATGTCCTTTAAGTGTTTGAAGACGCCATTTTCGGGGTGGTCAGATTTGAATTCTTCCACTTTATTTTGAACTTTGGAAAGCGGTGCTACTGTTCTTGGGCTTATTATTGGTAATAGTTTCTTGTTGGGAATATTACGGATACTTGATGCGCTAAAATAACTAAAACTAAAATTGATTAAAAATGTTAAAGATATTAAAAAAACAACTAAAAGTGCCAAAAATGTAATTAAAATGGATAAAATAAAAAGGGGGGGGGGGGGGGGAGAGTAAAAAAAAAAATAAATAAAAAAATAAAAATATTAATATGATCTATAATAGTATTTCAATCATACTAAAACAACACTGCTGTGGATAAAGGTGTTTGGGGAAGTCATATGATGTAAATACACCACTTTTCCACTTTTAAATCTATTCAAATTGATCATATTTCAGACGTTTTAAGCAAGTTCATCTAAATATATAACAATTGGTTTGGTACTTTGTATCTAATGCAATTACATTTTTAAAGTGTGACTTACGTGTCTGAATGCTTACAATATGTCTTCCTATCTTAATTCTTGACTAAAGTTATGAAAAAGTTCCATTTTCTACGTGAAGTGACCATTTTTACAGATAAGGTTCTGAGTTGGGATGTGTTAGTAATGCAGCCCCTGCTGTTCATTATCTAGCTGAGAAACAGAGTGCTTTCCCTGTCAGCTTCACAACTGTGATTTCAGCCTGAGCTCTGTCTTTGAACACAGAGCGTGATTCAGTTCCTGTGGGAAGTGCGCCTCATTGATATTCTAGGCTTTTCTGAAGGATTGTGCAGTCACTGTGTTCACGCCGGAGTGTTTTTCTGAGTCCTGTCACCTTGGAAAGCTCAAACCCAAAGCGCTCACCCATGTCAGGTGCTGCTGTATGTTCTGTGGTTTTGCCATCGTTTGATATTGCAGTACTGGTCTATCATTGAAGACCACCCGTGCTTTCTGCCATGTGCGTCTGCGTTATGAATGCTAATGAGTCATTGAATTAATTGCAGACAGATGACAGGCCAAATGACATGCATGGATTGCATAGCTTTTTTTAAGGCCCCATAACTTAAGAAAAATCTCTGAAACAGTGAGCAGTTTTGGGTCTTTAAAGAAAGAGACTGTAAATCAATATGGCTTTGTTTGCATCCATGTATTTTAAGATACTACATAAAAAGCTGAATGGAAATGCAGAAACTATGATGGAAGCATGTTTAATTAATTTCCTTGATGTGTAACAAAAAGAGTTATGTGAATTTGCCTCAATAGATCATGTGATTGGATAGTTTATTATGTAGGAAATTATATAGGTTGCAGGAACTTTTATTTTTATTGTTAATACTTTGCTCCAGTTTCCAATGAAGCGACAGTTCTGTTCTCTTGAACACATGGGATGGAAACAGTGCTTTATTTGCAAATGTTTTATGCGATATTATAATTTTTGCACAAGTTAAATTTGCAACTTTGGAAGGAAACATAGCTAATATGGCTCAACCTTTCTTTAAAAGCTTGAATAATGTCATGTTATGGTGAAATATGGCATTTGCAATGTGTCTTAAAGGGATAGTTCAGCTAAAAAAGAAAATTCTGTCATCATTTACTTGTTCCAAACCTTTCTTTGTTCTGTTGAACACAAAAGATGATATTTTGAAGAATGTTGGTAACCAAACCGTTGCTGGCACCCATTGACCCAATGTATTTTATTAATGGCTACCGTCAACTGTCTTCTTTTGTCTTCAGCAGAAGAAAGAAACTCATACAGGTTTGGAACAAGTAAATGATGACAGTTTTCATTTTTAGGTCAATTATCCCTTTCATTAAGTCATTAAAAAAACAGCCTGCAATGAACTATACTATTTAGAGAAGAATTATGGTGATAATTGATAATAACAATAATAACATTGATAAATGCAAATATTTACTGAACATTTGCATCTTTTATTATATCATTACATTTTTACATTTGACAAAAGCTCAGTCTGAATTCCCAACACCCCTTCTCTTCAGAAAAATCACTCTAATTGTTGCGGTTATTAAGCCCTCTGTGTTTGTTGACTCATGTTGGATGTGTTTTCTTGTCTGCAGGGATAGAGCTGTGTCTGCCGGGCTGGCGTTTCTCCATGACCATGGTGGCAAACTTCGTGGCGTTGGCGGGACAGTTGCTCATGCCAGGGCTGGCAATCCTCTGTCGCGACTGGCAGATTCTGCAAGCAGTCGTAATCTGCCCTTTCCTACTCATGCTGTCCTATATCTGGTAAGCAACTGTGCCATGGATGTTCAAAAATATGTTTGTGTTTGGCCGTTCTTAAAACCAAAATTTGACTTTGGCGGTGACAGTGAGTTTTCGGTGACTTTGAAATTGCAATTGCACTCAAGACTGCAGCTGTTGGAAAAAAAAGGCATTGCACTACTGTTTCCACATTATAATCATTTTCAACTGCGCAGATAATGCAGAAAGTTGCTTACCAACCAAATAAGCACATTAGATTATATAACACGAGGTTTTACAGTTTAATGGAGTAACGACTGCTGAAAATGGGCTTTGCATCACAGTCAAATGTAAAATATTGAATCGCCAAAAACAGTATATACAAATGAACTTTTATATTACTAACAAGTGGTAGATGGAATAAGATCAGTGCTTTGACAATATGCTATATGAAATAATCATAGCATAAGAGGAAGGTTTTTTTTAGTACTTTCACATCTAAACATTTTTACTAGGTGGCGTTTAGGTCATTCTTACATATGGTTATTTACTGAAACATGAAGCACCACCGTCAAAAAGGAAAATATATATATATATATATATATATGTATGTATATGTGTGTGTGTGTATATATATATATATATATATATATATATATATATATATATATATATATATATATATATATATATATATATATATATATAATTTTTTTTTTTCAGACTTTTTGTTTTGTAAAAAATGAATGAATGAACGATGTCAGTATTCATGATTTAAATGTACAGTATACTATATGAAACATTTTATATGTATATAACAATTTCCTTGTTTAAAATATTTTACTTAACATAAATGTTTTAACAAAATAAATTGAGATATTGTGATAGTAGAAGGATTTTGTCTCCATATGAGATGTAAAAACAACTACTGCATTGTAGGAATGACAATTTTGAACCATATCAACAAATGTTCAATTTATTCTTAAAACTTTACACTTATCAATTTTTTAAGCTGCTTTAATTCACAGTTTTTAGTTATTTATTTAGCAGCTAACTTCCAGTGATAATGCTGTTTTCCTGCTACATGTTTAGCCCAGAACAGATTAAAGATTAGTCTCTGTAGTTTGATATAATGTGATCATAATATAGTAAAGTATATCTGTTTTCATTCATCAGGATTTTTCCGGAGTCTCTGCGCTGGCTGCTTGCGACGCAGCAGTACAATCGCTCCAAATGGATCATGGAGCGCGTCGCGAAAAAGAACAACATCAATCTAGAGGAGGACGCAGAGGAGCTGATGACAGGTATACAAGCAAAGAGAAAACAAACGCTGGACTTTTATAAGGTTTATAATGGGATCCCAACAGCTTACAGCTTTAATGTAATAACTATCTGTTTAAGATCAAATATAAATTTGTAAAATGCATGCCGCAAAACATCTAAACAATTGCAAAATTTCTAAAAACATGATTTACCAGTCAGAGAAAACTATCACAACCAACCTCCCATTCAAATCAATCAGTCTGTGTTTCAGTCAATCTGATTCTCTGATACTGCAACACAAACTAGTTTTTGACAGTCTCAAAATGCAAACTTTAACCACTTCAGCTTCTTCTGAGTCATTCAGCTCATATTTAATTTACTAAATCATTTTTTTGACAATGGGTGGATGGTCATATTTGCAATAAACATCTTATTTCTACACATAACTGCACTGCTTCTCAATTGCCCGTAGGGTTAATCCGCCTCTGCACAATGTAAACTTCATTTTTAAAATCTGTTTATAATATTTGCAGAATTCCCTGCGATTCAAAATTCTCAGCCAAATGCGACGGCTGTACATCTGTTCACATGTAGGCCTGTTCCCTGTTTGTCATAATGCATTTAAATGTCTGACTAATTCACCATTATTTATCTTCTTCCTCTTGTTGTTCAACACTGGTATGGCTTTCTTCTGTGGAACACAAAACTGGTTTTGCTAACCAGACGTCTATCCCGTATCTACCATTTACAAGACCTGAGTCACCGTCAGACAGAGGCGTGCACATCTGAAGTCAACAGTTAGTTGTGTTCATTGTGCTGCTGGCAGTGCAAACATTTCAGGAGCAAAGTGCCCTACAAAGGCAAAACCTAGTAACTACACCCTGATTTTTTGTCATCCCGTACAGTATGTGAAAGCTGCCACCACTGATTGCATTAATTGTCCAACATTCAACACTTCAAAATAGTTTTTGTAGGATAAGGCTGAGAAAAGTTTAACCTTATGTAAATTCGAATAGGAGCTGAAGTCAGCATAAAATCCCAATTTATTTGGTTTAATTTATTAATTATTCATTTATATTTGTTTTCTTAATGCATGTTAATCGTCTTATTTGTATGCAATTAAATCCATGCATATTTTAAATAATATGACCTCATTATCTTTGATCAAAATGTAATTCCTGGGATGTAACTTCAGTCTGCTGATTTTTGCCAGACTGTGCTACAGCCAAATTCATTATTATCTGCATTTATTACAGTATGCAGTGCTTTCATTTCACAGTCCTATAAGCAACAATGAATAAAACCAAATGTTCTTGTTCATCACAAAGGTGTACTCATGCTGTCCTATATCTGGTTAGCAACAGTGCCATGGATGTTCAAAAATATGTTTGTGTTTGGCCGTTCTTAAAACCAAAATTTGACTTTGGCGGTGACAGTGAGTTTTTGGTGACTTTGAAATTGCAATTGTACTCAAGACTGCAGCTGTTGGAAAAAAAAAGGCATTGCACTACAGTTTCCACATTATAATCATTTTCAACTGCGCAGATAATGCAGAAAGTTGCTTACCAACCAAATAAGCACATTAGATGGATTATATAACACAAGGTTTTACAGTTTAATGGAGTAACGACTGCTGAAAATGGGCTTTGCATCACAGTCAAATGTAAAATATTAAATAGCCAAAAGCAGAATATACAAATGAACTTTTATACTACTAACAAGTGGTAGATGGAATAAGATGAATGCTGTGACGATATGCTATATGAAATAATCATAATATAAGAAGTTTTTTTTTTTTTTTTTTAGTAATTTCACATCTAAACATGATCAAGTCGTTTTTACTAGGTGGTGTTTAGGTCATTCTTACATATGGTTGTTGAGGAACCACTGTCAAATTTTTTTTTAGAAAATAACGATCATTTCGCTAGATAAGACCCTTATTCCTAGACTGGGATCATTTAGAGCCCTTTGAAGCTGCATTTAAACTGCATTTTGGAAGTTCATACTCGCGGGCACCATAGAAGTCCATTATATGGAGAGAAATCCTGAAATGTTTTCCTCAGAAAACATAATTTCTTTACGACTGAAGAAAGAAAGACATGAACATCTTGGATGACAAGGGGATGAGTACATTATCTGTAAATTTTTGTTCTGGAAGTGAACTACTCCTTTAAGACATTAGAGCACACTGATGCATATCCTGAGAGATACTGGCCTGTAAATCCATGTTAAGCCTAAGTGTGTTTGATTTATGCACTGGTGATCATTGCTCATGATATGATGTATTATGCACAGCTGCAATATATATCCAAAACTCTTTCTCCTCAAGAATGTGGAATTTGAATGTGAAGAAAACAGACTTCTTGTCAAAATGATTGAAGGCCATGTAATCCCATTTGTTATCCCATAAACCTATTTTTTTCTGAAATGTTTGATTAAGCTGTTTGTTTTCCTTTGTTTTCTTCCCTGATTCCAGAGCTGAACCAAGCCCTGCCAAAGCAATCCAAGAAGACATGCATTGTGAAGATGGTTGGCACAAGGAACCTGTGGAAGAATATAGTAGTGCTCTGCGTCAACTCGTAAATATCTTTACATTATGCATCTCTGTGACTGTGAAACAGGATGTTTATTAATTATTAAAAACATTCTGCTGATATTACAGGGGTACTTCACCCAAAAATGTAAATTCTGCTATTTCCTCACCCTCATTCACAAAACCAAAACTTAGAAAATCCAAAAAGGTCATAAAGGCATCATAAAATGATTTCTTATGAACTGAGCTATTGAATTAAAGTCTTGTGAATATGTGATAAACGGCTTTGATGATCTTTTAGGATCTTGTAAGTTTTGTTGTAAGGACTTTCAATGGAGGGACAGAAACCTTAATGAAACGCAGGTTTCATTAACCCTCTTAACGCATTTGGGTCCATTTTGACGTGGAAGAGACACTTAAAAAAAAAAGTTAATAAAATAAAGGATAGCCTTTAGCAACGACAAGGAACTTTACATATACTCGGATCCTCAAAATATACAGTTTCTTTTTTATACAAGATTTTTTTTTTTTTTATATATATATATTTTAGGTGTCACAATACTTTCTGTAAAATTATCTAGAATTATCTCTGTAAAATACTTTTTTTTTTTTTCTTTTTTTTTTTTTTTGGGGTGTGGTTCATGTCACATTCACTCATTAATGAGAAGTTGCTAATCAGATGCAATATGGTTTTAGTTGAGAAATATGAAAATATGACTTCTATTAAATAATTGTTCAGGTCCAAACAGAATGCAAAAAGTAGTATACAGATCTGGAATGCATTTTGAGGGTTAATTCTTTATTTATGTTTTAAAGATGAAGTCTTTTGGGTTTGGAAAGGCATGAGAGTGAGTAAATTATGGCAGAATTTTCATTTTAGGGTGAACTATCACTTTAACTCTGGCATCCAAAAACTTCTTTTTGTCTCCATCTTTCAGACTGACAGGTTATGGCATACACTACTGCTTTGCACGCAGCCTGGCGGAGACGGAGGACCAGCCGACCTCCATGTTCCCTAATTTCTATGCCAAATACTACACCATGGGGGGCATTGCTGTGGCATCATGCGTGGCGCTCTGTCCTGCCGTGGGCATGATGGGCCGGCGCGGGGGACTCCTCATGTTTATGATCATCACAGCCCTGGCGTCTCTCCTTGAGCTCGGCCTGCTAAACTGTGAGAGAACACACAAATAACAAACACACAGGGCTTAAACCCAATCAAACAGAATCTCTGTCACACCGTTTAAATGATTAAGCACTTTAACACATCTGAGATTTTGCCGGAGAAGGCGGCTCATGTGGCCATATAAACATACTGTACATGCCTTATTCATATATGTTTTTAAAGAGTGTGCATAAGCTTAGAAAAGACAAGTAACAGAAAGGTTTGGAGAAATTATATGTGACCCTGGACAACAAAACCAGTCTTAAGTCGCTGGGGTATATTTGTAGCAATAACCAAAAATACATTGTATGGGTCAAAATTATTGATTTTTCTTTTATGCCAAAAATCATTAGGACATTAAGTAAAGATCATGTTCCATGAAGATAGTTTGTAAATTTCCTACTGTACATGTATAAAAAAGTAATTTTTGATTAGTAATTTAAAGGTGATTTTCTCAGTATTTTGATTTTTTTGCACCCTCAGATTCCAGATTTTCAAATAGTTGTATCTCAGCCAAATATTGTCCCATCCTAACAAACCAGACATCAATGGAAAACTTATTTATTCAGCATTCAGATGATGTATAAATCTCAATTTTGAAAAATTGACACTTAAGACTGGTTTTGTGGTCCAGGGTCACATATGCAGAATGCATCTTAACCCTGTAAAGCCTAACATATGAAATAATTCTTCCATTTGAAAAAAAAATGGCAACACTTTACTTAAAGCCTTTATGTATAATGCATTATAAAAGTAGTGATAATACATTAATTATGCCTTGTAATGCACCTTATAATGAATTGTACGATCTCATGAACAATTGTTACCACAGTTAATGCATTTATAACACAATTCTTACACTATGCCTTTTAAATTTGGTTATAATTATTTGCGACGAGATATAATGTATTACAATGCACATTATGAATATTTATAATGCATTTAATAACCCTTTATAATGCATTATACATAAAGGCTTTAAGTAAAGTGTTACCAAAAAAAACAGTTTTGGACAGTTTATTAAACCTGTAAATACACTATTAAAAAAATGCTTATTTGATACATCAGACTTTTATGGCTCATACAGTATTGCATGATATAAGAGAATATGGAGCTCAAACTCGAAGAGAAAAAACAACATATGCATTTTATTTAGAGGCCCAAACTCAGCAAAAATATGCAATTTGGTGCAGATGCTGATATTTTTATGACCAAAAAGTAAGATTGAATTCTGGTGCTTGTAATGTAAATCAGTGACATTTTTATATTAGTATAACAGACTACTTACATAAAATGATCAGTAAAATAAGTATTGTCCCAATAGTCACCACTCTATATCGCCAATGTCTTAGTAAGATGATATATAAATGCTTAGTTTGAGGATCAAAACATATAATGCAATGCAATATATATATATATATATATATAACATCTTACGTTTGCTTTATAAAAGGCAGTAGAGTTTTCACAGCAAAAAGACATGTGAACCACAAACTGAAGGTGGACGTTTTACTTGCTAAAAAGTGTAAACTCTCAATCAAACGACAGAAAGCATGTCGCAGATTGTGTACAGCAGGTTTTCCAGCAGAGTTTTGATAATGTTGATCTTTTAGAGGCTTTAGAAATGTGTGTATCAAATGTGATACAGTGGGATATAAGGGTTAAGAAGCTATAGGTTGTGCATGTAAACATTGTGAATGTATCACAAGCTCAAAAGCTGATCATTGATTTGCATGCAGTGCACATTACTACAGCACTTTACTATCCCGAGAGGACACAGGAATGACGCAACTGATGGTCACATGACAGCATGGGTCATACTACTCGCATGCATACTTTATAGAAGAAACATTTTTAACGGTCACTAAGTAAGTTCTTCATATACAGTAGTACCAAGCTGACTTACCAGGTTTACTGCTGTCCTGACATCTGAAATAATTTTTGCTCCAGAATGGCTTCCCTTAACAGTTAAAATTTCTCTCCAGTACTAAAATGCTGTTAAAGTTGTTGTAGCCCACCAGACATATAGTTTATAAAATGACAGACATCTAGAAAATATTTCAATCGAGCACAGAAAAATAAAAATAAACAGAAGAGCATATTAATGGAAGGGCTTAATTGGACTTCATCCCTGATCATTTGAAGCATACTGAGTTTACATTTTATAAGCACACATGCATATATTTCATTAATAGCCATGAGCTGTTTCTCATTTTTTGTTTTTGTTTTCCCCTCTATGTGATCCGTCCATGATGAATGAAGTGTTGGGGAAGTACAGTGTTCACCTGAATATTGGTAAAGTATAAACACTATGCTATTTATGCAGTTTTCTCTTTATTGCTCTGTTTCACATGTTCACTATTTCTTGTGCAATTCTCCTGATGTTAAAATATCACCTATGCCAGTTTAATATGCAGAGGAATCTAAAAATAAGACAGTTATAGGTTTATTTCATAAAAAAGTGTAAAACACTGTGGCACTCTCAAAACATTGCTCTTATTGTGTGTGTGTGTGTGTGTGTGTGTGTGTTTTGACACAGCAACATGAGCTTAACCAATGCATAAATCCAAAGTTGGAAAATGATGCATTTTCATATACATTTATAATCATTAATTTCACACATGGATACTGTAGCATCTAACAGCATTGCACATGCCTGGGATGCCATCTAGTGACTGTGTGCAGAACTCCCTTAGAGTCTCAGTCAGGGTCTAAAATTAACACTCAGCAAGTGGAATATGCAAGTGAAAATCTGTGTTTGTGAGTATATTGAAAGATGATACTCACCAGTTCGCCGATAACTGGCCGTATGTTTCAGAGCGAAGTGCAGCACTGTGTTCATTGACACACGAGCAGCTCATAATCTGCAGATTTCAGTGTCCTGGAGTGGATCAATTTGCTTCAGCTTTACACGAACTCTGTAATTTGTGCAGCTGCTGTGAGTTTGGGTTGCGGATGACATGGACTATCTTCCCAAATTTGTACATAGTTTATAAATCCGTTGTCAATGAAAGAAAAGCTATAAGATCTCTATATAAACTATAAAACCTCTACAAAGACATTAGTATTGTTGTTATTATTATTATTATTATTATTACTAATACTAAATACTTTATTTTACAGTACAATAGTATTATTGCTATAGTAATATATTTCTTTATTGATTTAATGTTTATAATTTAATAAAAATATTTGAAATTATTGTTGTTGTTGCTGTTATTATTAAATTTATAGTTTACAGTACAGTAGTATTATTGATACAGTAATACATTTCTATATTTGTTTGTTTACTTTTTATATTTAAAAAAATTGTCTGAACTTTGTCTGAAAAGCCGAACTTTATTTAGGACCTTTATTTGGACTTTGACAATGATAAAGATAATAACACAAAAAAAAATAAGCAATGAAGAAGAAGAAGAAGAAAAAAAATCAGAATCTGCGGTTTAATTTGAAAGTGAGCAGTAAGTATGTGGGGGGAGCAAAAAAAAAAAAAAAAAGCCTTCAAACATCAATCTGTTGATGTAGCTCTGGAAAAATTAAAAAGTACTTAATTTGACGGTTGAATTTAATTTTGTGGCCTTTAGGCAATTTGTATGGGCTTGTGCAATGGACATGAGTAATTTCAAATAAAAACATTGAAAAAATGATTTTCCATTATAATTTTTCAATTTATCCACCTTTCAGCATTATTTCAATAAATATCATTACATGCACATTTGATGAAAACATTTTTTATGAGCTATACACCATTTTTATATTGTGCTGCTTATGTGATGTTTCTTTTTGAGGAAAAAAAATAGTAAATGACTCACCATGTTGTCTTTCTCACTCCCCACAGACAACTCTGTTACGCTGAACTCCAAATTTTCAATGGCTTTCTCCATCATTGGCATGTTCTCCTCCCACGCTGTCAGCAACCTAAGCATCTTTTTTTGTGCTGAAATCACCCCTACTGTGATTAGGTGAGCCAAATCGACTTTATGTGGAAAAAAATCAAAAAGGTCTTTCTTGTTTGTATCATAGCAAGGCTGTAACCATGTCTTGAACATTGGGGGTGGACCAACTTTTTATATGTATAGGTGTGCATTAAAAGTTAAATTCCAAGTCAGTTTAATCACCATTCTATTTAAATGCGCTGCTTTCATTGATGCACAGAGGTTGGCGATTGCGTTGTGCGCACAAAGAAACATTTAGAAACTTGCTGTGAACGCTGACTTTTATTAATAAAATAGTGATACTGAATCCTGAATCGCTACACTATATTTCTCAGCAACGAGTAAAATCGCTGATTTAGAATTAAAACTCGTAACTTCATTGTTTTCAGAGACGCATAGACTCAGGTAATCCACATATCCAAATATAATGTCTCTCTCTCTCTCGCTCACTCGCTCGCTCTCAAAATAGCCGTATTTGAGGATAAAATTTAACATTACTATCGTAAAACAGTTGACTAATTTTAAATTATTTGCAACTTCCATCTTATCTCGCTCTCTTTCAACGTTAAATTGACGATTCGTGCTGAAATTCACGCTTTGCTCCTGTGAACCTTAAAGCCCGCCTGCTTTGATTTGATTGGGCATCTCAGTTATTTTGACATTGAAGAGCACTGTGACCGCTGAGGCAGACCAGGCAGAAAATGTAACTTTTAAACATCATTGTCATGCTAATAACAGAGCACTGCATAGTGGAGAGTAGCAGACCAGTGCAAAATTTTCAAATATTGAGGGGGACATTTTGGCCATTTCTAATTATTGGGTGGGAATTCTCCCCCTCAATGTCTATGGTGGTTACGGCCCTGAGCACATATATTTATGAATTTGCATCCAATTTGTAAATTTTCCCAATCTGGGTGTGGCTGACCCTAATGCTTATTTTCATAGTTGCTTTTTATGGATATTTCATTCCAGTATTGCCAGATTATAAAACGTGCCTAAAAAAACCCCTGAATATTTAAGGCCAGTGTTTTGATGAATATCTTTTCCTTGTTCCTTTTGTGTGCTGTGTAGGGGTGGCGGTCTAGGCCTCGTCCTAGCCAGTGCTGGTTTTGGCATGCTGACGGCACCCATCATGGAGCTGCACAACCAGAAGGGCTATTTTCTGCATCATATCATTTTTGCCTGCTGCACTCTTATCTGCATCATTTGCATCTTGCTGCTGCCCGAGACTCGCAATCGACCTCTCCCTGAAACGTTAGCAGACGGGGAAAGTTACACCCGCCAACCGTTACTGCCGCCTCGTAAACCGGGAGAGCAACGCCTTCTGCTGACCAAGTCTGAGAGCCGCGAGTACGCAAGGGTAGGCGACACGCCTCTCCATGAAGCGGCAGCCACTGCTATTTCCACTATGGACTCCACAGCCTCATCCGCCATCGATCTTCAGATGCTCATCGATGCCCCTGTCCAACAAGAGAGCGGCCAGGCACAGCTGTTCAGTATGAAGACACTGACTTCAACCCAAGAGCCAGATGAAATCCAGCAAGAGTATCCCAGATCTGCATCCATGCCGGAAACCTCTGCCTCATCCATAGAGGATCCTCTCCTTGCCTCAATCCCAAACACTTCAACCCCAATCGCTATTAATTACATTCAGACACCTAAACCGGAATCTCCAGCCGTTCTGCCGCATTCAACTCCTTCGATCGCTGATCCAATCCTGGAGTCCTCTACTTCTTCTGATCTCCAAACTCCTTCGCTTTTAGATATAGGTACTCCAGCTGCTGAATTCCCCTCGCCAGTTGCTAATGATATCAACAACCTAACTGAAGTGGGCTTTACAGGTCCCGCCCTAACTTTTCCTCTCTGTGCATCCTCTGGACAGTCACCCTCTTTAAACGAAATTCCTCCCTCTTCCTCAATAGACTCTCCTGTTCACCTAGTCACTGAAATCCTACCCTCTTCTCCAACAGAACTGTCTTTACAACCAATCCCGGACCTATCTGGTCAAGTTAATGCCATCCCAGCTCAATCCTTTTCTTCACCCATTGATCCCGGCTCTCAATTGTTACATTTAGTCGCCCAACCTCAGATTAACTCCATAGATTCTGGTCCACCTTCACCAGCCGTATTGGAGCCAACCTTAAGTAATGGTACTACTCTTCTTGCCACTGTGGGTTCAACTGCACCTCATGCCACTGACTCTGTTACAGAATCTAGCCACCCACTTATGACGAACTTCACTGTTTCCTCGCCTATTGACTCAGGTACACCTACAGACGTTGACTTGCCCATCACAGAAACCAACACTGCCAATGGGGAGACGTCTTCATGACAGACACGTTCGCTCCATCTGACTTGGTGGGCAGCCTTAGTATCAAGGAGAAATTCTTGTCGTGGGGGCTCAAGCCAGTCATTTTTAGAGGGTTTTTTTTTCTGGCAGCCATGACCCAAGACTGGAAATGCAAGGAGAAGATATAAAAGGATTTGACTGAAAGGGAACAACCATAAGGGTCGTGCTCAAAGGGTTTTTACTCTCCGTTTGTTTCAATGACTTAAACAGCCTTCTTAGGGGCCGTTCACACAGAGCGCGTTTTTCCATTCCAGTGCAATGTTTTCCATTGTTTTTCTAGTTACGCTTTATTTTAAGACGTCCTTGTTACTGTCTAATTATACATTTAAGTACTGAGTAATATTAATTAACTACATGAACTTACTGTATGGTTAGGGTTAGGATTAGGGTTTGGCTTAGAGTTACTTGTATGTAATTATGCATATTTGTGACCCTGGAGCACAAAACCAGTCTTAAGTAGCACGGGTATATTTGTAGCAATAGCCAAAAATACATTGTATGGGTCAGAACTTTTATGCCAAAATCATTAGGGTATTAAGTAAAGATCATGTTCCATGAAGATATTTTGTAAATTTCCTACCATAAATATATCAAAACTTAATTTTTGATTAGTAATATGCATTGCTAAGAACTTCATTTGGACAACTTTAAAGGCGATTTTCTCAATATTTAGATTTTTTTGCACCCTCAGATTCCAGATTTTCAAATAGTTGTATCTCAGCCAAATATTGTCCTATCCTAACAAACCACACAAATGGAAAGCTTATTTATTCCACTTTCAGATTATAAATATAATCTGAGTATAAATCTCAATTTCACAAAATTGGCCCTTATGACTGGTTTTGTGATCCAGGGTCACAATTAATTGTTATAATAGTAAGTACATGTAACGTGTAACAAGGACACATTAAACAAAGTGTTACCGTTTTTCTGTGTAAACACGGTAGACGGATGTGTATGATGCATCTCACACATGATTACTGCTTTTTTTGTGTGTTTTTTTTTTTTTTTTTTTAAGATTTATTTTTGGCATTTTTGATTTATTATGGTTGGACAGTTATTAGACAGGAAGTGGGGGACAGGATCAGGAAAGGTCCACGAGCTGGGACACAAACTCGGGACGCCCGAAGTACAATGGCGCTATATGTTGACTTGCTGCCCATGAGGCTATTGGTGCTGACTATTGCCACATTTTTAAGATGCGGTGTCAAGTTAAAAGAAGTTCAAATTTTACACACAGCACCGCTCATAAATGTCAGTTCCAAAACAGCGGACCAATCAGAAGACCTTGGAGGCGGGGCAAGAGTTTGAAGCTTTTGTTAAGTTTGCGTGGCAATTGTTTTGTTTTTTTGCCGGAAACATTGCAGAGGAAGCATTCTACACTGCACTTTTTTTTAAAACCGTTCCTGAGCGCTGCGTCTCACGTTTTTAGATGCAAAGATGTGTTCTGTGTGAACGGCCCCTTACTGTGGTGCCAGTAACTGCTTTTTGGGCAGCTAGAGCCAAATTTCCACGTGTTATCATTGAGCTTGTGTTATTACAAACACTAAGACCAATAGTGACAAGTTCCCACTCTGGAATTTCATATAGTCTAGTAATTAGGCTTACTCATATATGCTTGTTTGATGGTAATTAACAACAGGTAGGATCACATTAGTCAAATGTGATTTATTCCGAGTCATTTTCTCTCAATCATTTGACTGTAATTAAGTCTATTAAAATTTGCAATATTCAGATGAGAGTATGGTATCTGTAAAGTCCAGTATCAAAGGGAATTTCTCAAAAGCCCAACACTGTATATTTAACACTGGGAATGTTTGCCAATGTGTCTTGAAGTGGAAGGCAAATACCTCTGAATTAGGTGTTGAAGAAACACCAGTTTCTGTGCTCAAAAGAGTAAGTGCAGAAAAATGTGCATATTTCCAAACCTGATGTAAAATAGACACTACACAGAGACTGCTCAAAATGGTATTCGTGTGGTATGTTTTGTTTAGCTAATGTTTTTTAAGCTAATCGCTAGATTTTGGTGGGGGAAAATAATTTTGAGGAATACAGACGATATACTTCATGGCTGTGTGTCTCAACCACAATACACTCAATCAAGTGTATGCAACAGACGTATTGTGAATGTGAAAACTTTTGTAATTTATGCTACTGTGGTACTGATGTACAGTGGTACTGACTGCTTAAAAAAAACCTTTGTATCAATGAGCCCATTGGTATTTTGTTACCATATCTGTGGCACTTTATCGTTCACAGTGACAAAAAAAGCATGTGAACATGAAAAAAATGAATGATGTTGAAATAGTGAGAACAAATAATAATTTGAGCAATGACTTCAACTGTCATCTTTCATTTGTGGTACATTTATACCCACAGCAATAATATATTTATAATGTGCAACCCATGCCATGAGTATAAAACATTTCAGATTTTTTAAATCAGTAAAGAATACTAATATTTAATACTAACTTTTAATTGCTGAAAAAAAAATCCCCTAAAATACTGTATCAGGTGGGTGTGCTTATTCATAAGTTTGGCTAAAACAATTAGAGGAAAAAATCATTATGAACCTGTACTTGGCACCAAACCTAACATTACTTTGGATAAAATGAAAAGAATGTTTTTCAATGATTGTGGCATATTCTTAATCATTCCAGCTAATATTTAGTTTCTTTTTACCTTCAATAAAAAGTATTATTTCCCTGAAGTATGTAAAATTTGTAGAAAGGTTTTTGATTATTTCAATGATGTCTTTTGTATTTGGAGTTATTCCGAGGACGGGGTATTTTCTTCTCAAATATATCTTGGCCTCCTTCTGCTGTATCTGGTGACCTCCTTTAGCTACTGTTGTTACATGTGATATATACACGTTCTGAGTGATTATGAGTCATTGATTTTCAAGCATGTTACATCAAAAGAACAATCTCAAAAGAAAAATCACACTTTTCCATTTGCAGTTGTAATGTGACTCATTAGCATGATTTGGCTTTGAGATTTGTCCAAACTGTTTGAAGCAATACAAAGACTCACATTTTTAAGGTCCAAGTCCCAAAAGGGATTCAGCTATTCAGTAAAACTGATTTCCTAGCCAAGAATTTTTGGAGAAAGATAAGGCCAGAAATTTTTTTAACATGAGTGTGCAAATATTGATGTGAATGTTTGGCCAGTGCATGCTTAACATGAGCTCTTCTAATGTTGCTCTTAATAATTAATACTTATGAGAGCAATAGTTTTATCTTCAATGCTTGTGCCATTGAACCACATTAGTGTCAAACATACAAAACTTGCTCAGCAAGATAATTCAAGCTTTTGATTTGCCATGAGAGTAGTTGATCTGAAAGAGTCTGCTATAATGCTTATTGCAGCAATGCTGAGAAAGAAATGCGTACTTGCGATACGGCGTGTCAAGATTGTAATTCAAAACACAAAACAACCACACATGAAATTGTGCTTGTGTAGCTAGAATAATTTGTGATCATTTAATTGAAGAGCATTATTATTATGCACAACCAAATCTCTTCCTCCACAATGTTGAATTCTAAGCTCACTATTTGACATTATGAATTATTCATTAAGGTCAATAAGATCAAAAACAACAGTCCTGCATTTTACTCAGCTCTAATTGAACAGGTTATATATGCCATATTTCAAAGTATTAACACTTAAGAATACACATAAGGAAGCTCTATTATGATGACTCTTCCATAGGCAATTATGCCATTATGCCAAACTCACAAACAAAAGTCACCCGAATGAGAACAATATTCCTCGTTTTCTGGTCGAACCACTTGACATGCCAGTCTTACGCATAGCATGTGATGGTTGACTGTTAATAGGAGTGAACAGTGCAGCGTTTAACATTAAATCACTGAGGTGCACTTCACATTTGCAGATCAACTTCTCTCTCTATATCTATGAACCACGTCAAACTGACTTCTTTTAACGCTAGTAAACTGATCTGCCTGATGTGATCTAGGAAAAATGAATGTTAGCCATCAAATTCAGCTTTGTGATATCTTGAGTACATCTCATACACTTGAAAAGGGTATTTAATAAAGGTATTCCCTCAGAATGTAAGAACCAACCAAGAGTACTGGCAGGAGGATGAATGTCAAAAAATTGATTGTTTTGGTGTTTAATGTACATTTTTTAACATAATGCACATGTATATAAAGTCATATGTGTCGTAACATACGTTATTGAATAAAATATATTTATTGATATATTTATTGATTTACTGATGAATGTGTAAATATGTTGGCTGATAAAATACAGTTTACATATATATATATATATATATATATATAACAGTTTACATATAAATATATGTATATATATATATATTTACATATATATATATATATATACACACACACACTAAACACAGCCACAGATGGGATAGAAACATTTTCCACAGATGGTTAAACAGTCCAAACAGGCTGTTTGCATGTTGAATGTATGTCCAATTAACTTACAAAGCAATTGTCAGTGCAGGGCCATGACCGCCATAATTAGAAATGGTCTGATCTGCCTCAGTGGTCATTATAAATAATAATATTGATCCTACAGAAAGGATGCTGTTTGGATATGTGTCAGTTGCTCATCAAATAATGATCTGAGACGTTTATATCTGCCAGTTCATCTGTCCAGGTGATGCTTTTACAGGTGATATTAGATACAGTGAGGCGTAATTTTAATCTGGTCTGATTTAACTCATATCTAGATATCTAGACTCCCATTCACCAGTGCACATTGGGTTGGATGCCTGCTTTTTAGCCCTCAGCTCCTCTCTCTGGGTCTGGCCTCTCGTTCTGAGTTGTTCCACAGCATCAAGTATGAGACAGAGGACTGTAAAGCACTACTGCTGGCTTCACACCCTCACAGCTGCACAACTCAGACATATTTCACAAAGAAATATGTACGATCTGCCCAGAAGAGTGACTGTGCTTAGTTAATAGTGTTGTGTGGAAAGCCGATTCATCATCATCGCTGCACCAAGAGTCATTATTCATGTTGGAAACTTCTTCTATGTAAAAATTAAAATTAAATTAAGTGTCATGTGCTTTACTTCGCAGCAGCCAAATATGAGATTTTTTTTTTTTTTTCATTGTGCACAATTTCAAAATGTAATTTTGAAAATAAATTTAAATACTGTTCACATTAAATGCTAGTTATGAAATTAGTCATAGCAACACAAAGGAGTTTTCTTTTAGATATTTACATTTTATTTGTTTATTATGTTTAATAGAATCGTTTGTGACCCTGATCCACAGAACCAGTCATAAGGGTCATTGTTGTAAAATTGAGCTTTATACATCATCTGAAATCTGAATAAATAAGCTTTCCATTGATGTGTGGTTGTTAGGATAGGACAATATTTGGCTGAGATACAACTATTTGAAAACCTGGAATCTGAGGGAGCAAAAAAAAAAAAAAAAAAATCAAAATATTGAGAAAATCATTTTAATCAAAAATTAAGTCTCTATATATTTACGGTAGGAAATTTACAAAATATCTTCATGGAATATGATCTTTACTTAGTTTTTTTCAATTGCTAACAAGTGTTTACCAATACTTAAAGTACTCTTTCTAAACTCTTAACACACCATCACCACACAATTAGCTAAACAGTTCATTTTCTGGCCAAAACCACAAACTCTGCATTTCAAAATGCTGAATACCTTTTTCTACATATACTAACTCAATCAAAACACGGCAAACCCAATTCAAAATTGAGTCATTCGGTCAAAACATTTGCACTAGTTTTCTATCCAACAGGAGCAATCATAGCACATAGACTGCATAGACTGCCAAAATTCGAACAATTAATGGCACTACAAACACTGCATTACTTGTCATGTTTCAGTTTGACTTGTATAAAACAAACAATATGATATCCATTTAAACAACAACAACAATCATAATAATTGTCATCTGAACTCTTCATTTTTTTGTGTTGAATGTGTGGATTCAATTTAGATGGTATGTGAAGGAGTCATCAGTACTTTACGGAATGTAAAAGAAAAGTGACATAATTGCTGCAGTAAAGGCGTTATTGGCAAAATGAAATTTCTGTGTGTGAAAAAACAACAACAACAAAAAAAAAAACATACAGCCCTTTGCCTTTTGGCCCTACCTCTCCTTCTCCCTGGTCAGGAAGTCAGAAAGAGCTTTATTAACAAGTATGTTTACACACAGAAGGAAGTTGACGTGACGGCCGGAGCTTCCAGTGCAGAAGAAAGTACAGACATAGTGCAAACATACATGAAGGTGCAGACATACACCGGAATTATAACAGTAATATAAGAAAAACAGAAAATTAAATAATGCACTATATAGAAATATAGAGAAAAACATGTAATTGTTTAAATGAATGTACAGACTGTAAATGCAGACCTTGAGCCAAAAACTCATCACCAAACACCAATGACTTGTACATACACTATGTAGACAAAAGTATTGGGACACCCCCTTC
>JAFVLL020002580.1:0-20177 GCA_021397915.2 Tor tambroides | reverse complement strand
AATGCCCAATCTGCCCCAAACTTCACACGTTTTATAAGAGTCCTGGCCTGAACACATCTAAAGGCCAATATTCAGTTATAATTATAGCGCCACCTGCTGGCAACAGGAAATTTCTTGTTTTACATTAACTGAAACATGCAATGTCCGATCTTCCCCAAACTTCACATGTTTGGTAGGAGTCCTGGCCTGAAGACATCCACATGCCAATATTCAGTTATAATCATAGCGCCACCTGTTGGCAGCAGGAAATTTGGCACACATAAATGACTTTGACATATTTCTCCTATATTAACCACTTTAAAGGCATATTGCCCACTGTTCCCTGTTTTCCTATGGCCACGTGATGGTGGTGAGCCCGGGTGCGAGGGCCCTTTCATCGCTGCTTGCAGCTTTAATTATTATTACATCTTATTACATTTTGAATCTTTGTTCAACAACAAAAATGTAGTTGTAATAATATTTGAACACACTTTTTTGACTAGTTAAAAAAGTCTAGTTTATTGAATGATCAGCACAGGTTGTGCAAGACTTAGGTTGACTGAGGTTAAGCATTACTGTTTAACCGAACAGGCAAGTTCATGACCAAAGGTTGTGTGTGATGTGCCAACCATGACTGCTGGTGCTGGAGATCCATGGCAAGCTACCAAAAAATAATGTGCCAGTATATTACAAATAGTGATATTTAGGTGATCTGAATGATTTAGGTCAGTTTGCCAAACATTAAAAAACATTTTCTCTTTGCACAGGAGCTAAACAAACACTTTCTAACACATATTATCCTTGTGGGATTCAAACCTAAACAGTCTAGACATGGTTTAACAAGTATATACTTTACTTAACTCCAAGTTTACAGGTTAAAGACCTCTTTAGGGATCATGTGTCCCAAAGCTTTTCCTGCTCATTATGCTGCATTAATAAAATTGACAACTTAGAAAGCAAATGCTCTAGCATGGGTTCCTCAAAGGAGCAGCAATCTGTTACTTACACAGGCATTCCTGATAAGATTACCGCTGCGTTTAAGAAGTATGAAAGGCTAACCCGCCCCTTACAGCCCCCCTCAGAGCTGCTATACTCCATACAGGGAATTATAAAGAGCTTGCTTGTGACCTGCCTCTCTTGGGCTCCCTTGGTGACTGAAGGCAGCAGGTTACTTAATCAGTGTCTCAATGGCTCAGTGTCTCATTTGATTTGATTGTTTCTGCCTCCATGGACTGATAACAACATTTTTGGAAAAATCACTGCTGGAGAGAAGCTGTCTCATTCCTATATTGCTTCTATTATTTTCTCTGTCGTGCTCTCTTCTCAACCTTTTCTCTTATTTTTTTGCACTCATCGGCTGAATGGATAAAGCTGGGATGCCTGAGGCTTGCGGGCCCCTGGCAAGCAATGAACAAATCACAGAGGCAACAGCACCTAGTTCTAAACTCTTCTGCAGCTGTGTGTGTCGCTGGGTTCCTCTGGCCTACAGAGAGGAGCTCTACCACGTCCTGTGCCTGTCCGGACCCCTGGTGAGTCCTCTCTTTGTGCCATCTCTCTCTCATGTACTCCAAAAGTTCTGCAACTCAATTTAAATTTTAAATACAAGAGCTTTGCCAGCTGAGACTGGTTCTAGGGTGCATGTTTGGTTTTGACCTATGCCTGTTACTTAAGTTAGTGTTGGAGTTAGTAATTATTTTATGATTGATGAGGATGTGAATGATGGCTTCTGTTTTATCTGACTGTCAAACTGAATTCCTGTGGTCTGTACCTCCCTTTCGGTCTGATAAAGAATTTTTGCAGTCCTTCTATTTCATTTTAGTTAGGTGTCTTTGTACTCCAAAAATAAATAAATAAATAAATAAATAACCAATTTAAAACGCTCACACATAAAACATATACCAACACATATACAATGCATAGATTCATTTTTGGTATTTATTTTAAAAGTGGTATTATTTTTCCATGTACATGAAATTCATTTTTCGATGGGCATAATCTGGAGTTCAAATTGTCTATTGTAGGATTCTTACATGGGATGCAGATCTGTGAACAGCTGTCTTTTTTTTTTTTTTTGTATGCTCATATTCCCTGTTGATGTCCGAATTTTCATCTTCCACAGCTCATCTCCAGGATCCTAAACTTCCTACTGCCATTTGTCATCACGATATTCTGCGGTCACCTAGGAAATGCTGAATTGGCTGGATATGCCCTGGCCTCTGCGGTAATTCATCCACCATCTAATGGAGCTGTCAGAAAAAAATGTGCAAAAACTGTACCTTGAGAGGTACAACAGATTGCCACAATGGGGCAGTACTGTCAAATAATAGAATAGAATAACAGAATACATTTTTATTGTCATTGTTAAAAGGACACGTTTGTACCTTATCTACCCTTAAGGACTGTATATTAGTACTGTAATTGTCCTGAAATTCAGTAAATTCAGTACAGAATTGAAGGTAATGCCCCAGTGACAGTGACAAGAACAGTTTTTCTGTCAGTTTACTTTTATCTTTATTTTATTTTAAGACATTACTTTCAGTTATTACATCTCTCTGATAATAAAATATATAACTATATTAAAAATGACAAAATCCTTTTGATGCTAATGACCCTCATACATTTCACTGAAAAATCTAAAGCCTTAGTATCTTGTCATATCTGCACCAAGACTATTTCCTATTTCAAGATGTGCTTAGGGAGTTGATCCAATCGAAAATCCAATGTCTGTATCTCCAAGACGGAAGCAGTGAGAGATAAGGAGACAGTGTTCAGTAATCGCACTGCTAAAGCATCATTTGTCTCCCTCAGACTGTTAATGTGACCACAACAGCCACAGGATGCGGTCTGGCCCTCGCATGTGACACACTCATCTCTCAGGTAGTCTTAACTGATGATGACTTAAACATGGTTAAAGTAATGATATATGTTGCCCTGCCAACAGACAAGCTCAATAACCCATTGTTGTATTTGTATGGTATAATGGTAACATATGGTCTATAATTGTATTTCTGTCATTGGCAGGTTGTGCAATGAGAGATCAAACAAGTGACTTAATTTTCTTTTCTTTTTTTGAGCATTTATTAATATCTCCCACTGTCAACATCTCAACCAACATGCAAAATGTCTTAGCCAACATGTAACTTAATGGTAGTGTGGCAGTACTGTGGGTGTGTTATTGTATCTGATGTAATATCATTAATTTTGCATACCATTTTTTAACAATCATCATGAACCTATGTCCCATATACAATGGAGTATCATAGTATAAACAGTTTGCTATACTTTTTAAGTAAAAACAAAGAATAACTAGATATTCCTTTCTTTAGATCATATTTTGAATTTTAAATGATTTGGTATTAAAATTTAATAATATTAAAAGAATAGTTTACCCAAAAATGAAAATCTGCTAAAAATGTACTCACCCTCAGGCCAGGAGAGAAATATGCACAGACCAAACACTGTTTACAAGTGAAAACAGTATAAAACAGTTCTAAACAAAATTTATAAGTGGATTCTGATGTAACAAAACAATACAAATGGACTTTTTCACTGGAGGAAGCTTTATTATGAATTATGTACACATATTTTGACCAGACGTGATTGCAAATTCACAAGATTTTAATTGATCATCTGGACTTGTGTTTTTATCAATTGTTTGAACTGTCATTCTGATAGCACCCACTGACTGCCGATGATCCATTGGTGAGCAAATGATGTAATCCTAAATTTCTTCAAATCTGTTTTGATGAAAAAACAAGCTCATCTACTTCTTGGATGACCTGAAGTAAATTTTCATTTTTGGGTTAACCATTCAATTATTTTGGTAAATTGTGCACATCTACAGTTTTTGTCATTAAGTTAATCTATATTATGAAGTAATTATCTGTTGTTGATGTCCAGACATTTGGCAGTAAGAACCTTAAGCGTGTGGGAGAAATTCTCCAGAGAAGCATTCTCATCCTCTTACTCTTCTGCCTGCCATGCTGGGCCATACTCATCAACGCTGAGTCAATACTACTCACTCTGAAGCAAGAGCCAGAGGTGGCCAGGTCAGACTGATCCAGGACTAGATTATTAGATTAGAACTTTTAGTATGGTAACTATTACCGGTGTAACATCTTTTTTCATGTAGATAGTGGATCGTACTTGTTGTAGTGAAAGCACAGTGTTGTGCAAAAAAAGAATAGTATCTGTCTTTTAAAAAAACAGCAGTTAAAATTTTGAGGGAATTAAAGTCTCTGAGAAGTATAAAGAATGTGGAAACTTTTTTCCTCTGAGCTGTAGGTCTGTGGAAATGAGTCCAGATAATTTAAATTGAATTAGTGTTTGACCCACAAAGGGCTGCATATGATCTATAAGTTTATATAATTGATGAATACAATATTAGCTGGGTCATCAGTTTTTGCTTTACTTCAATGAAATGAGATTACCAAGGATTTTCTTGCTTATTTTTTAACATACACATTTGAAATCCTAAAGTTGCACTCTGTAGTTTTTTATTTATTTATTTATTCATGTTGAGCCAGAGATGGCACTACAGAGTGAAATGATTTGTGTTTAAAAAAGAAGAAGTGTGACGTGGCACCTGTATGGATGCATCCAAATTAATTACATGTTAGAAAATAAAGCACATTTAAGTACTGTACATGACTGTAATACTAAAGTTACTTTTTCCCCCCAAGGGATATCCAATTGGTCTCACAAAAAACCCAATTCGATTTGTGCCTTTAATGCTAAAAAAAATTAATAGGACACCAAATTCTATCCTATTTATGGAAAGTGTCAATTATCCTGTTTTTTGGGTATCACACTGGAAAGACTGTTATGCTGAAGGCTCCATTATGCCTCCTTTTTCAGGATTGCACAGCTGTATGTTATGGCTTTCCTCCCCGCTGTTCCTGTAGGTATAACAACATGTTTTCACAAAAAACATTCAGTGGTTGTGCTTTCATCTCTGTGTTGGCCTCGTTTTCTAGAGTATAATTTCAAATATTTCCTGCACTTGTGCTGCTCACTTTTCAGGACACTTTTTTGGTCATTGACCAAAATGTTTCCTGTCAAATTGTTTATCATGCATATGTTATGTAAAATTTAAACAGCTTAACAGTCACTTTCACAAGCTTTCCTTCTGCTGACAGTACTGATGTCTTTTACTGTCCATCTTTCAATTTCCTAGGCCATGTTTCTGCACCATCTGCAGGTGTCTTATCTGCAAAACCAGGTACAACCTCTCAGTAAGCTCAAGATGTTGCATTGGACAGCCTATATTGTAGCAAAATACATGTAAACTCAACAGATAACGTATCATAATGTTTCAGGGCATCATCCTACCACAGATGTACACAGCAGTAGCTGCCAACATTTTAAATGTAGCAACAAACTATATCCTCCTTCACTCAATGAAACTGGGAGTGATGTATGTATGATTACTTCTAATTTTATTAATACTAAATAACAATATATACACTATAGATCAGTGATGGCCGTAAGCCAGGAAATAAATTATCTTTAGTGTAACCAGGTGCTTGTGTCTCTTCAGGGGCTCTGCTGCAGCCAACAGTATCTCACAGATCTCCATCTGCCTTTTGCTGTTTGCTTACATATGCTGGAAAAAGCTGCATGTGAACACATGGGGTGGTGAGGAATATATGGAAAGCCACACACACAGAGACACTCATGTTTGCTTTTATGTCATTATGGGGTCACTGACTTATAAAATTTTTACATTAAGTCAACAGCGACAAAGTGATTCATTTTTAATGACTATGAGTTAGAGAGATGTTAGTAATGCAGCAAAGTTAGAGGAGCTCCAATGTATACAGATGAGCAGCAATGTGTGCAGAGACTACTAGAGGGAGTGCAGACAGTGATGCCTCACCTGATATATTTGGATACAATGGGAAAATAAGACCTACAGTAGTGCTGATACTGGAATTGAAGTCGATTCTGGACTAAACGTCGATAACAATATACAATGCAAACTCTAATGATAACAAGATATACTTTTAAACTCATTTAAAAGAATACCAGAATCCACACCACAATTATAAAAATCCCGGCACAGAGGAATGATATTGTAGGAATCAATTTCAATTTCTTTTTTTTTTTTTTTTTTTTTTACCAGCTCAGCTGATGAATGATAAAAAAAAACATTGACAGCCAATCAGAATCAATGATGCTTTGAACAACTTGAGCATTTAAAGCGGCAGACGACAAAACTGCAGTGTGTCCTCACATGAAACAGAACAGCATTGTGTGTTATAGTCATCTTTATGGTTAACTAACAATAGCTATAAAGATAATTATAATGAAAGCTATATTAGAGTACATGCTTGTGCTCTTTAAATTTGATTCTGATTGGCTGTTGTGTTTTTATCATTCATCAGCTGGAAAAAAAATTGATTCTGAAAGTGATTCCAACAAAGGTAAGTGTATGTTGACTGGGTGAAGGCATGCCATTTGAGACAAGCTGTGTAAACACAGAGTTTACTTACTCCACAAACTAACTCCAGGAACATGGAAAACAGTGAAAGATGGACCAACACAGAAGTCCAGGCACTTCTCAACTTTTACACTATGGAGGAAATTCAAGGTGGCTTTGAAGGTTCTTTTCTTAGTCTTTTTTGATATGTAACACTGCAAGTTGTCTGTCATAAGCGACTCTCAACAATTTTTTTAGTAAATTTAGTGTGATGATGTAACCTACAAAAACAGTCACCAAAGCAATCAGTCAAAAAATCTGTCTATTTGGTGAATTGTGATAAAAAAAAAATTCCCACCCCTAGCTGATAATAGGCACAGTCTGAATCATATCATGCCCAGAGATGTCATGGCCTTCAGTGAATTCGATTTGCTCTGAGTGAAATCTCCTCCACAGGTCCAAAGAACTCTCAGTTAACAATGTCTCAGAATCAAACAATCAATTCTGCTTGGGATCAACTCCTAACACTTGGAAGACTTACTAGGAGCAAAGAGCACAGAGACTGTCAGTAATATGATCTATCACTATGAATTCCTACTCCTTATGGGCACCAATTGGCATTTTCCCAGTGAAAGAAAATACTTGTTTTTTTATTTGTGAGTCTGTTTTCCCAAATGTATAGGTTCTGTCAGATTTTGACACATCTGTTCACAATGACCATTGTGAATAGGAAAACATGAAAAACACATAGATAACAAACCCAATTATTCTGCATAGCTAGTCTATCAATACTGACAAGAGATATGTATACTGTATGAGCATGACTGCTGTGATTAAGAGAAGGTGTGTGTTTGTCTTTTTCGTCCCCTACAGGCTGGTCTACTGCAGCACTGCAGGAATGGGGTTCTTACATGAAACTGGCTATTCCCAGCACTCTCATGCTCTGTTTTGAGTGGTGGGTCTATGAGATAGGAGGTTTCCTTGCAGGTGTGTAGATGTTTGAAAGGGGGTTAAGTATGTGTTGTCTTGTGTTTCTGATGAACCTTAATAGTCAGAAAAAGTGTATTATTTGAAATGGAATAGTTGAACCTTCAGATAAAATATCAATTGATTGATTGATTGATTGATTCATTTAGTCAAGTATCATATTTTGATACATCAGGCTTTTATGGTTCATATAGTATGATATAGGAGAATACAGGGCTCATACTCACAGAGAGAGAGAGAGAGAGAGAGAGAGAGAGAGAGAGAGAGAGAGAGAAACAGCTCAGTTTTATTCAGAGACCCAAAATGATCAAAGATATGCAATTTGGTGCAGTTGCTGATATTTACATGACCAAAAAGTAAAATGAAATTTTAATGTAATGTAATGTAAATTCAATTAGATCTTTATAACTGCACAGTGTAGCAGACTACTAAAATGCATATAAATATCAGTTGTCACTCTATATCTCCAAATAAATGTTTTAGTAAGATGATATTTAAATGCTTAGTTTTGTGGTCAAAGCTCTGTAGTTATTATTATGGGGGGCAAAACATATAATGCAGTGTAAGACAATAATGATTGAGAGATATACAAATAAACATTCCTCAAAAGCCTGTTGTGTCATATTTAAAACTTTTCTTGATTAATCAAGTAAACCTAAATTGTTTCAATCCAGTAAGTGTTCATTCTGAAATATTTCTAACAATATGAAAGTTATTCTTAATTTACGTATTAAAATAAATAAGGATTTCACAGCAAAAGTCATGTGTACCACGACCTGAAGGTGGGCATTTTTACAATTACTAAAAGGCCTTTTACTTGATAACAAAGTGTAAACTATCAGTCAGACTACAGAAGATTGAAGACATAACAGATATAACAGGCATAACAGGTTTTGATCAATTTGAGGCATTAGACATTTCCATATCAAATATAATACAGTAGGGTTTATAGGGTTAAACTGAATGAGTAGGTGCCATTTTGATCTAAAAACTGGAAAAATATTCCTGCTGGTCTTCAACCAAAGTGCCTCTGCAATCACTTAAATACTTGTCAGTCAGTGTTTCATTAATCTTTTTTTTTTTTTTTTGCACTGATGAAAGATCCCAGGTGGAAGTGCACAAATGTTTTATGGCTTACAAATCATCTCATAAATTGCCTAACTACATTTGAACCACAATCAGACAAAAATCAGAGACACACAACACATAATTAAATAACATCCATTCATCCTTTTTTCCCCCGTGATGTTTGGCAGGAATGTTGGGGGAGGTGGATCTTGCTGCTCAACATGTGTTGCTGGAGGTGGGGGCCATTACTTACATGGTAAGATAGTGTTATTTAACATTACACTCACAATACCTAAGAGACAAATTAAATCGGTTTAATCTGCCATTGCTTGCAGGGTTTGTCATTACTGCCAAAAGAATATATAATATATTGAAACAAAAAGTATCAAAAATTGTTCTGAAAGTGATTCCAGTAATATAATTTTTCTGTCATTAGTGTTAGTTGTGGTGTAGATTTATATTCTCATAAAATTAGAAAGAAACTTCAGCATTATTATTATTTTTCTTTATAGTTTTCATTGTTGATGTGAAAGACCCTTAATTATCAATTCTGAAAAAAAAGGGGGAGGTGATTTGCCAGCAGAGGCGGAAGTCATAACAAAGCATTTCCTGTGAATTTGACATGAACAAACTTCTTTTGTTATCGTTAGGGTTCAAAGATTCCCTTCAGTTGCTTGTAATGCTCCAAAACAATTACCACACATTTATCGCCACCCACTGGTCTAATGATGTAACCTTCAAAAATAATCAGCAACACATGCTTTACAAACAAATTATCCTGTTAAATTCTATTTGTTAAAGTAATTTAGTGTGAATATTTGCTTGTTTTAATAACAAGATTTTATGCTTAGTTTCCATTAGGTGTGCACGCAGCCGCTTGTGTGCGTGTGGGAAATGCGCTGGGAGCTGGAGACACTAACAGGGCCCTGATCACCAGTAAAGTAACTCTCATGATCTCAGGTCAGGAGAACATAGAAATACCCAGTGCTAACGATAAAGTTTAGTAAATAGTATATAACTTATAATAAGTATCCAGAAGGAAAGATCATTTAAACCTTTACTGCATTGCAGGAGTTTTGGCTGTTTTACAGGGAATCGTGATAGGTTCCTCAAAATCAGTAGTGGGCTACATCTTCACCTCTGATGAGTATGTTTGTTTCTCTCATAACATATACACACATTATTGGGTTATGATAAAACTAGAATTATTATATATGACGTGATATAATGATCATTTTCTTCGTAAGATGAATAAAAGAATCAAGAGAACAAATAAAAAACACTGCTAATCATAGCAATGAGAGTGAAGCTTTTCTTTTGTTGTTTTGCAGTTCTCACTTCTTGATTTAATCTAACAGGAGCATAGTGAAAATTGTCTCGGAAATTCTCACCCTCTACGTTTTCCTGCAGTTTTTTGATGCTCTTGTGGTAAGTTTGAGTTGTTTTAGAATTTGCATTCAAAGGAAGGCAACGGAAATTAATCAGCATTTAATACAGATGTGATTGAGCTGAAGGGGATATACTGTATCTGGCATTATGTTATCTTCTGTCTTTCATCATTACTATATCTATGTCACAAGACGTTATTTGTTAAAATGCTTTTACTAGGGATTTCTTGTGATGTCATGAAACCTGGTTTTGTGAAATTATCTAATTCACTGATTACTTTGAAGTCTCTACAGTGCATATCTCTACAACAGACCAGTTTGTGTTGTGTTTTAGTGTGTGTGTTCAGGGATTCTTCTGGGTGCTGGGAAGCAGAAGATAGCAGCACTGTCCAACTTGATCTGTTACTACTGCATTGGGTTACCAGTAGGAATATCACTGATGTTTCTGGCCAAGCTCAGGATACTTGGTACCATCTCTTCATTCCTATTTTCCTGACTTCTCAGACATTCAGTTGTTTCAAAGAAGCCAAAATAAGTGAAAAAATAAATAAATAATAATAATAAAAAAATAAAACACAACAAAAAACAATGAATATTCAAGATCTTTAATTCCATTCAGATATGTGGAATCCCAGTTTTGCCCTGCAATTTAGTTATAAATCTTTCCATTCTCCAAACCGTTAAGTAGTTAATACTTTTATTCAGTAAGGATTTAATACATTGATCAAAAGTAACAGTAAAGACTGTATAATTTTTTTTTAAAGATGTCTCTTCATTCATCAAATAATTCTAAAATAATAAATAGTAACTAAATTAATAAATAAATAGTTTGTAAATAAAAAAATATCAGCACATCAATTAAGTAGCACATCTGTTTTCAACATTGATACTAATATTTCTTTATGAATCTTGTTGAGCATCAATTCATGATTTCTGAAGGATTATGTGACAGAAAGCTGGAGTAATGACTGATGAAATTTCAGCTTTGCCATCAAATAAATAAATTACATTTTAAAATACATTAGAATAGAAAGCAGTTATTTTAAACTGTAATAATATTTCACAGTATTACTGTTTTAATATAATTTAGATCTAATAAATGTAGCCTTGGTGAGCAAAAGAGACATCTTTCAAAACATTAAAACATCTTACCAACCCCAAACTTCTAAACACTATATATACACTAGAGATATCATTCTAACAAATCCAGTAAACCACACTGATTAAAGCAAGGTTCCTTTCTATAAAAATAAAGACAATTAAGCAATATTTATTTATGAATGTTGCTTTCAGTAATAAGTAGACTTTAAATGATAATGACAAATGAGTTGTACTTGATGTTAAATTTACTTTTGTTGTTTCAACATGCGTTTTTTAGTTGAAACAACAGTTATACTAGTTCATTTAACTTTCAGCTTAGTTGAGGGCTAATGAACTAAAATTTTCTTGTTGACTGGACAATTTCTAAAAAAAAAAAATAGTTATGTCTACAAAAAATAATTAGTTGAAATGAAAAAATCTCAAAATTATATTTTACAGTGTAGGCAATATTTATGTTTTTGTTCAAAACAAATTTCAATGCATATCCTAAACACATCAGGACTTGTTTTTGTTAGTAATTCAGGTCTCTGGTCATACAGCATCTTTTCTCCTCCAAACCAGCCATGTAATAAAGTTCATGCTTCCTATGACGTGCTAAACTTGAAACATGTCCCATTTTCATTACCCACTCATTCAGGTCTGTGGCTTGGCCTTTTGATTTGTGTCATTATTCAGACCTGTTTCTTCACCACTCTCATCTTCAAACTCAACTGGAAGAAAGTAACAGAGCAGGTAGGACGTAACAAATCAAACCCACATGGTCAGGCAAAGCTACCATTGTGTATGGCTGTTGAAAGTGATAATGTTGACTACTGTCTTCCTTAGGCTCAGAAACGTGCAGGCAAACATGCTAAGGTAGTGTGTGTTCAAAAGGCACCATTGATAGGACAGTCAGTCCTTGAAACGCTGGTTCCTGAAGGGCAGCACAACGATGAGCAAACACCTGATATTGGAGCTTCAGCAAGTATCCCTGAACCTTGGGATGACATAACTGGAAACAAAGTAAGTGATACAGTAATCCCAGCATCCAGGGTTTCCCAAACTGGGGTTTTTTGAGGAACTGCGGAGGGTTTGCGAGTTGATGAAATGCTAATAATTAATTATATCTATTATATTATAAAATATATCAGATAAAAGGCTGAGATTTAATTAAATGATGCTATTAAATGATGTTTCAAAGCAAAACACGGAGCAGCTCGTTTCAGAGCAGCTTGTGATCCAATGAATTCAATGTTTAAGAGCTTCTCAGGTTCACAGTAAGTGCAGCAATCTCTATCTCATACATTTGGGAACACAACGTGAGCTATGTTCAATATATTTACACATTTGCCTAGTTTACAACATTTTAGTGGGCAAAAGTTGACAGCATTTCAACTGTGTTCTACCAAAATAAAAGCTTGAGGATTTTAAATGTTTAAAGTTTGAGGGTTTGGACATTTGAAAGTGAAGAATTTAAGACATAAATATTAGTATTGTAACTTGTAAAACAAAATTATTATACAATACAGTACAATACAAGTTTATTTGTATAGCACATTTAAAAACAACTGGTGTTGACCAAAGTGCTTTACAAGGCTAAAAGAAACAAGCAATAAAGACACAAAGCATTTAAGCACTAGAGAAACAATAAAAGTAAGATAAAAAATAAATAAAAGCCTAAAATAAGATTAAAAAAAAGAGGAGAAAAGCTTGAATCAAAAGATATTAAATGCTGATGAGAATCAAGGGATATTGAAAGCCACGGAGAAAAGGTAAGTTTTCAAGGCGGATTTAAAAGTTGACAAACACCCCTGTTTTTAAGTCTAGTTCTAGGAACATATAGTAGATCAGAGTCCCTAGATCTGAGTGATCTAGACTGTGAAGGTGGATGCAGTAGTTCAGATAGGTACTGTGGTGCCTTGTTCCGCAAAGACTTAAAAACAAATAACAAAACCTTAAAATCAATCTGTATTTGACCGATAACCAGAGAAGTGAAATCAGAACCAGTATGATGTGTTCACATTTATGCTTCCCTTTGAGGAGCTGGGCTGTGGCATTTTTAACTAACTGTAAGCGTGTGACACATGTATGGGAGGCACCAATGTACAAAGAGTTACAATAGTCGAGTCAGGATGTTACAAATGCATGTATGACAGTTTCAAAGTTCATACCAGACAAAAAGGGCTATAACCTTTGCTAAAAGACGAAGATGATAGAAACAAGACCTAACCATAGCACATATCTGCTTATCAAATTTAAGACTGTGATCAAGCAAAACCCCCAGATTCCGAACACAGTTGGTACTGCATGGTAACAGAGTATCAAGATCAACATCATGAATGCTGTGATCATTTGAACCAAACAAGATAACTTCAGTCTTACTCTCATTAAGAAATTACTAGCAAGTCAGAGTTTCAGTTCATCTAAGCAGTCTAATATAGGCTTTAAGGCAAGCTTATCATCACACTTTATAGGCAGATAAATGTGTGTGTTGTCAGCATACAGATGAAAAGATACACCATATCTAGATAAAACAGATATGGTGTGTGATCAAATATTCATTTTTATTTTCCTGTATAATTTGTAATTTACAACAGGAATGTACTTGCATGTCGAGCGACCAATAACCAACATTAGAGAACCATAAACATGTGAATGTGTTGTTAAATTACTAAAATATTAAAGAAATAGTTCACCCAAAAATGAAAATTTGCTGAAAATATCCTCACCCTCAGGCCATGCAAGAGGTAGATGAGTTTGTTTCTTCATCAAAACAGATTTAAAGAAATATAGCATTACATCACTTGCTCACCAGTAGATCCTCTGCAGTGAATGGGTGCCACCAGAATGAGAGTCCAAACAGCTGATTAATCAAAGAAATTCAGAACACGACTCTATTAGTGTCAGTTAACGTCTTGTGAAGTGAAAAGCTGTATTTGTAATAAACAAATCCATCAAGACATTTTTAACTTCAAATTGCTGCTTCTAGCTTAAATGTGAGTCCTCTATCCATAATATTACTTTCTTCAGTGAAAAGCTTATGAAAAGTCTCGTCTGAATCAGGAGACAAATATCCACAGATCAAGCACCATTTACAAGTGAAAACAGTCCACAAACAGTTCTAAACAAACAGTTTAGTGGATTTTGATGTGAGAGAACAACATGGGATGGACTTCACTCTAGGAAACGTTATTTTCACAATTGGCCAGAAGCAATGGTTTAAATTTAAAATACCTGCATGATGGATTTGTTTCTTACAAACTTGCAGCAGTCATGTGGATTACTTGTGGATTATTGTGAGGTTTTTATCAGCTGTTTGAATTTTGATAGCACCCATTCACTCCAAAGGATCCATTGGTAAACGTGATGTAATACTACATTTCTCCAAATCTGTTCCGATGAAAACTGATCTACACCTTCTGGCCTGAGGGTGAGTACATTTTCAGCAATTTTTCATTTTTGGCTGAACTGTTTCTTTAATTTAAATTCTCAGGGGGTACTTCAAGTGAATATTATATGTCTAAGGGGTTCAGCTGATGAAAAAGGTTGGGAACCCCTGCCAATCACCAAGTCAGTCATGTGTGTCCACAAATTGAAACTATTCTCAAATCCCTGTGGTGATAGCTTCAATAATTACATTATGCTTTGCTCCTTTAGGCCCAGCTAACAAATAATAGCTCTGAAGTGGCCAGCTATGTCCAAGTGAGCACCCAAGAGCAGGGTAAACTAGTGATGGGGAGTGAATATGGAGAAACCCAGCCTAAAGCCTTGTTCTCTACAAACCAGCTTGTGCTCAGAAGAGGACTTACGCTGTTGACCACCATCCTGATCCTGATAGCTGGAGTTGCTGTGCACGTAGCTTGTCCTCTTCCGGAGCTTTTTAGTCCACATCAAAGCAATCTAACAATGGATTCAAGAAATGTTTCTACTTCTAACATCTTCCTCAACACCACGTTGAGCTAACTGATGTGTCGTACTTGATCCATCTTAACAAAGCCCGTTTCAGTAAATTCGGGGCCACGAGTGGGTCAATCAGCCAGTACCACCAAAATTATATTTGTCAGTGTTATATAAGAGAATCTCTGCCAGCTAATAGCAGTTGAAGGCTTACAAAAGAGCATTTCTCTCAACGTACATTATACAGTACTATAGACTTCTACAAATTTTCTGGGACACATTCCAAATCGAGCTGTGTAGGCCAAAATACAGCTGAATGAGACTACTGAAAAGAGTAGTATTTACGTACAGCATATAATATTTCACTTCTTAGTGAACCCAATTTAAATTTTACAATTTTTTTATATATCTGGTTATATGAAGCAGTTTATAAGGTTGTAGTTTTCCTTGTAAATGTATTTATCATATCAAAGTAAAGCATAATATTATATACTACTGAAAACATTGTTTGTTTGTTTTTTTTAATTAAAAATGTTAATAAGAGAGAGTGCAAAAAATCAAAAATGCAAATACACTGATAAATGCACATTCGCCCATGCTTGTCACATCATATCCAAACACAGAGAAAAATAGCTCCAGCAGTGTAACACACACACACACACACACACACACACACACACAAAAGGAGCAGTTTTGATGTGTATAGTGTAGCTTTAATTTAATACTTCATATATATGTACGGATATGCACATTTACATAAGATTTTTATTTTTTAATGATTTGTAAATGGTAATTTATTATTTGCTTAATATGGATATGAAGCACACAGTACCGTTCAGTGTGACAAATGAATTATTCACTATGTGAAGAATTATTCACTACTATAAAACTGCAGAAAAGAGTTGAAATAAATAAAAAATAAATCACTACATGATCTTTCATGTTTTTTGCAAGACATACAATTTTACAAAAATTAAATAATTTCAAGGTATAGTTCCCCCAAAAATGAAAATTCTGTCATCATTTACTCACACTCAAGTTGTTCTAAACCTGTATGTGTTTCTTTCTTCTGCTGAACACAAAAGATATTCTTAAGAACATATGGGAAAAAATACAATGGAAGTCAATGGCTACCATCAACTGTTTGTTTACCAACATTCCTCAAAATATCTTTTTGTGTTCAACAGAAGAAAGAAACTTATACAGGTTTGGAACAAGCAGAGGGTGATTAAATGATGAAAGAATTTTCATTTCTGAGTGAACTTTCCCTTTAAATAGACAAACAAGAATAAAACAGCATTTACTCATCTCTTTAAAATTTACCTGTTTCTTATTTAATGTGTAATCACTGAGCCAATAGTTGTCATTTGCAAACAATCCTAAGGAACATTTATCAGCCATCACAAATGATTCTCTAACAAATATCTTAAAGAAAGTCAAACATACAACCAAGAACCGAAATTAACCCTTGGTAAGTGCAAAATGTGTGCAAAAATTGACTTTGGTGAGTAAATAAAACTAGTTGGTGGATATTTGCCTGGTAACTTTTTTTAGTAAGCGTAACAAAGCATTATAATTACTGAAGTTTAGCTAGGAAACCATGAATGGTTTTCTTAATGTCATAACTCAAGGACTCCATGTAGCAACACACTATAATAAAATAATATTTTAAATTAATATTTTGGCAGAAGGATAAAGAAACATTAATTGT
This sequence comes from Tor tambroides, assembly GCA_021397915.2. Taxonomy (NCBI): domain Eukaryota; kingdom Metazoa; phylum Chordata; class Actinopteri; order Cypriniformes; family Cyprinidae; genus Tor; species Tor tambroides. The sequence goes on along the minus strand of JAFVLL020002580.1, from coordinate 3,646 downwards.
GCTCATCTGAGAATTCTAATGAGCACCTCATTTAACACAGTCCCTCCAGCTAATATAAGCAGCATGAAGAAAACAGCTAGGCCTCGATGAACAACCAGCTGTTTTGTGGTCAAGACCGTGCCAATTGTGACCTTTGTGTCATCGACTGTTAATCCTCCTTCTCCTTCACTGAGCCCTTCAAGGTCTGTGTTTGCATCTCTCTGGGCTTCTTCAGTGTACTGGGACTCCTGTGGTACTTCTGTAGAATCGGTCAACATAAGGGAAAGTCCACGATGAAAGAAACATTTAGTGTTATATATTGCAGACAGAAAGTACCTTCTGTGCAGCCTTTATTTTCCATAGCATAAGATTCATCTATGGTCTGAGGGGCTTGTACACCTACTCTGATCAAGGCCTGAAAATAAGAAAATAAAAACCTAAATTATCATATTGAAATAAACTATATAAATGTTCTTCTTCTCTTAAGCCTTTTCCCCCCTCTCGGAGCATAGGCCATTGACAACTTTTCTCCAGTGTCCGCAGTCCTGGGCAATTTTCTCCAGCTCTTTCCAGGTGTGCCCCATCTCTTTGGTGTCTGCCTCCAAGTCTCTTCTCCAGGTGTTTTTAGGTCTCCCCATTTTTCTCTTGCCTTGTGGATTCCACGTCAGGGCCTGTCTGGTGATGCTTGTACTTGGTTTTCGCAAAGTGTGCCCTATCCATCTCCACTTCCTCTTCCTGATTTCTTGTTCTACAGGAAGCTGGTTTGTCCTCTGCAATAAATCGCAATTTCTGATGGTGTCTGGCCAGCGGATCTGAAGGATTCTGCGTAGACAGCTGTTGATAAAGGTCTGTATTTTCCTGATGGTTGTTTTAATTGTTCTCCAGGTTTCTGCTCCATAAAGAAGAACCGACTTAACATTGGAGTTGAAGGCGAATTTTGGTGTATGTTGTAAGCTGTGAGAGTTCCACATTTTCATCATGAGGAATGCTGCTCTTGCGCCTTCCCAATTTTTGCTCCTTGACGTCTGCGTCTATTGCCTGCTTGATTGTCGATGATGCTCCCTAAGTATGTGAATGACTCCACTTCTTCTAGGGGTTTTCCTCTAAGCTTTACTGGTTCTGTGCTGGTTGTGTGGATTTTCAGAATTTTTGTCTTTCCTTCGTGTATCTTAAGGCCAAGTTGGGCTGAGACAGATGAGAGGTCGGATGTTTTCTCTTGCATCTACTGGCGATTGTGTGAGAGTAAGGCAATGTCATCCGCAAAATCCGGGTCGTTGAGCTTGTTCCCCAGTGTCCACTGAATTCCAATTCTCTTCCCTGCTGTTGTTTTCTTCAGGATCCAGTCAATTGCCAGGAGAAATAGGAATGGTGACAACAGGCAGCCTTGCCTGACTCCCGTTCTAACCGCGAAACTCTTTGTGAAACCAGCCACATAGGCCACCTACTGAGTCATTCCTTCGTAGGAGTTCTTGATCAGACTCGTTAGTTTGTGGTATCCGTATAGTGCCGAAGTAGCTGCCAGAGACTTTTTCGGTGGACACTATTGAACGCCTTCTCATAGTCAACAAAGTTTATGTACAGGGGTGAATTCCATTCCGTGGACTGTTCTAAAATGATACGCAATGTTGCGATCTGGTCGGTGCATGATCTTTCTTTTCGGAATCCTGCTTGTTTGTCTCTCAACTGATGGTCCACAGCATCTTTCATTCTGTCTAAGATTACCCTGCTGAAGATTTTGCCCAGGACTGATAATAATGTGATTCCTCTGTAGTTTGCACAATTGCTCAAGTCACCCTTCTTTGGGATTTTAATGAGGTAGCCCTCTTTCCAATCTGCTGGTATGTCCTCCTCCTCCCATATCTTTTCAAATAGAGGGAACAGCATCTCAACAGTAGTTTCAGTGCCTGCCTTCAGTGCTTCTGCCGGGATGTCATCAGGGCCCGCAGCTTTACCACACTTTGTTCGCAATATGGCCCTCCTGATTTCATCCCTGGTTGGTTTACTGCAATCTGTCGGTAGGTCAACATCAGCTGCCTGGATATCGGGGGGGTTTGCCAGTGCTGGTCTGTTCAGCAGCTCTTCAAAATGTTCTGTCCACCTGTTCAGTTTCTGCTCTAACCCCATGATGACCTGTCCCTCCTTATCCTTGACTGGTCTTTCTTGGCTACTGTATTTACCTGTTAATTTCCTGGTAGTGTCGTATAATTGTTTCATGTTGCCTGTTGCTGCAGCTTGCTCTGCAACCTCTGCTAGGTTGTCAATATATCTCTGTTTGTCGGTCCTCACACTTCTCTTTACCTCTTTGTGGGCTTTTGTGTATTTTGCTTGTGCTGCTATCTTTGTTGCTCTTGTGCGGCTAATGTTGAGGGCTTCTTTCTTCTGTTTTCTCACTTTTATCTTGTGCATGGTGCCTGCTGTCATCCAGTCTTTCTGTTTGGGCTTCTTTGGTTCTACTACTTCCTGGCAGGTTAAGGTTAGGGCATTTTTCACTCCTTTCCACATGGTGTGGAGGTCTGTTTCCTCATCATACAGCTCTTACAGCACTTGGAACTTATTTGTCAACTTGGTCAGGTAGTCTTTCTGGATCTTTGGATATTTCAGGAAACCAACATTGAATTTCTGTCTTTTGGCTTGTGTGTCTGTGAAGTTCTTTTTTAGCTTCATTTTCAGTTTTGCAACTAATAGATGGTGATCGGTTGCTACATCTGCACCCCTCTTCACTCGGACATCTTGGAGTGATCTTCTGAACTTTTTGGAGATACACAGGTGGTCTATTTGGTTTTCTGTGGTATGGTCCGGAGACACCCACGTGGCGTTGTGGATCCTTTTGTGTGCGAAGATGCTGCCCCCGATGACCATGTTGTTCAGTGCACAGATGTCCGCAAACTTCTCTCCATTTTCGTTCATTTCACCAAGCGCGTGTGAGCCCATCACTTCCTCATAGCCTGTGTTGTCTGCTCCTATTTTGGCATTAAAGTCCCCCATCAGGATGTTCACATCTTTGACCTTCCTTTTGTCCAATACCGCTTGAAGTCTACCATAGAAGTGATCTTTCGTGTCCTCACTGCTGTCATTTGTTGGTGCGTAGCACTGGACGATGTTAAGCTTGATGTTTTTCTTTATGGTTTTAAACGAGGCAGTCATCATTCTTGAGAGGGGTCTGGCTGCAGACCGTGGGCGAGTGGAGCTCCACTCGCGAACAGGAAATACGTCACCTCCACTTGAATAATTCAAAATGGCGTCGCTGTGAGGTCTTCAAACTTTAACACAGGTAATTTTATCTTATCATCGCTACAATGGCGAACTGACGCTGTCGTAGCGTCCAGTGCAAGCAGAACGCACAGAGCTTGGATGAAATTACGCACAAAAGGATGAATAAACACGATGGAATTATACATTTCTGGCATGTTGATGTCTCTCAAATGTTAGCTGATGTTGCATGACGGCTAGCATACGCGTAACTTGTTTTGTTGGCTTGTGTTAAAATAACGTAGTGAATAATGAAAGGACGCGATCGTTTTGTATGTGTATGCTTTTAGCGTTCGTTGTATAACGTTAAAAAGTTATATGAGGTGGTTGTTTTCACATTGAATTTTTCACTCACTTCCAGGCATAGGATTAGCATGGAGGATGGAGCACTCTTTTCATTTTAAATGTATGTTGCCAC
>JAFVLL020002579.1:0-12664 GCA_021397915.2 Tor tambroides | reverse complement strand
TTTTAATTCTTGTTCTTTTCTAAATAGCCTACTGTTAATTGAAAGGATTTGTTGTGGAGTGAGGGGAGCTAAAATAGCCTAGCTATGTTTACAGTATTTATTATAATGTTTGTAATTCGCGTCAGCCTATTTCTGAATGAAATAATAAATTGCAACTTATAGGCGATTGTTTTCTCTCTCTCTCTCTGTAAAAAAACGTATTTTTGTATATGCGTAGCTTATTTTAACCATGCAGCAAACCTTTTCAAATATTTTGATAAATTACTGAAAAAATAAATAAGTGACTTTAAACCGTTTAACTGATTGTATTAACCGGTCAAAATTCTTATCGGTCGGTTAACGGTTAAACGGTTAAAATGAACATCCCTAGTTCCATGATTTACGGAAAGGTCAGTAAATGGATAGTTCACACAAAAATGAAAATTCTGTCATTAATTGCTCACACTCATGCCCTTTTTGTGCTAAAAGAAAACAAAAATAACGACTTTATTCAACAATTTCTTCTCTCCTGGGACAGTCTGCCGCCACTAACACATCACGGCACATGCCGTTATTTTTGTTTTCCTTGTGCACAAAAAGTGTTCTCGTAGCTTTGTAAAATTACGGTTGAACCACTGATGTCACATGGACCATTTTAACGATGTCCTTACTACGTTTCTGTGCCTTGACCGTGGTAGGACCTTTGCCATCTATGGAGTGTCCGAAAGCTCTCGGATTTCATCAAAAGTATCTTAATTTGTGTTTCGAAGATGAACGAAGGTCTTACGGGTTTGAAAAGACATGAGGGTGAGTAGTAATTAATGACAGAATATTCATTTTTGGGTGAACTATCCCTTTAAGATGAAGCACTGTGCTAATGTACCGTATTTTCCAGAAAGTCGCTTTGTTTTTAACATCTGAAATGTGCTGCGATTTATATTCCAAAGTAATGAAAATAACATCAAGCACACGCACACATCAGTTCTAACATGGCTAACTTGACATCACAGCCTATTCATCAAACTAAAATGCAGTCAACCAAACCTAAAGTTACACGGTTCAAATTCTCACGTCTCTGGTTTTTTTTTTTTTTTTTTCCCCGCAGGGAAATGACTGTCTTTCAGTAAATGATGGTAAGTTGTTGTTAGCTGTTGTCGAATTATAAATGGTCTATGCATGCATACAGAAATGTTTTATTTCTTGGGCTTCACTTTTTTTTTTTTTTTTTAATCTCTCCCTAACACCATTTGTGCTTGCTAAGCAAGGCAAAGCACGTCAAGTTTATTTCCCACATGCTGGTAATTCAGTTTCACTTTAAATAAGTTTATGCTTGGTGTTTCTAATAAATGTTGTTTCTAATAAATGCCATCATAATTAAAATGTTTCAATGCTCTTTGGAGTAAAAGGAACTAAAATATACTATAGTGCTAATGTTTTGGAATTGTTTTATTAACCAAACATCAGTTGAATTGCAGTTTAAATCACATTTTATTACATTCAGAAATAATTGTAAAAAATGGTATTTTCCTCAACAGTGAAATTTTTACCCGGTCCGACCAGTATTCAATTGCAAAAAATACATATGTGTATATATATTATGTATAAGTAGACTAATCAGGCCCATCTAAAATGGGGATAATTAACAGATTAGTCATGTTCAGAACAGTAAATTACTAGTATGCTAACTTTATCAGTATTAATATAGGATTTTTAATAATTATTCCATGGAAACAACTGCACAATTTACTTTTTACCCCTAAAATTAGTCTTTGCACCAGTTTGTGTTGTTGTGAGCAGCTCACGCAAACTTTTCCCAAAAATGCAAAACACGAATTTGTCTGTATTGTATCGCAAATTCACTTGGAAAAACCGCAGCAAGGCCTGTCTTACCTTCCTCATCCACTGCCAGCACTGTGGCTCCACGATTCAGCAAGGCCTGAACCACGGTGGCCAAACCATTCCTGGCGGCAATGTGGAGGGGCCTGAAATATAAAGAAAATGAAGTTGAGAATAATTTTAAAATGTTTGTCCAGTTTATTCTGATTGAGTTTCAAGTAAAGTGTGTAGTTTCTGTGCCAAATCAAGCAAATGTTTAATGCTAGTCAGGATACTCAAAAAAAAAAAAAAAAAAAGAGAGCAATGCTAGAGAGCCATGAATAATTGCATACTTCTTGTATTTGCAAACTAGGACAAAGAAACTCACATCTGAAGCATACTGTTGGTTGCATTTATGAGGATAGGGTTGTGGATCTCCTTCAAGATCAGCATGGCACACATTTCATGAGCCTTCAAACACAAACACAGTTAGCAATGTGCACAACATTTGAGAAATCTGATCAAGAGAAAATTAGTGTTAAGTTTAAATAGAGCGCAGTTTGTTACCTTGCTGCAGGCCAGGTGCAGGGCAGTGTTCTTATTCACATCCAGGAGGGACAGGTCGGCTTTGGCTCTGTGCAGCAGCAGGGCTGCATACGACAATAACAAAAAATCTGAAATTACTAAACTCTCTATAGAGACATGAGACTTGTAATGTCTGAGGGTCTTGGATTACTTATATCACACATGGTAAAACTCTTACCCACAGCACCGCTTTGGCCACTGTCGGCGGCCACCATCAGTGCAGAACGCCCTGAGTGGTCCACGGCATTGATGTCAGCTCCGTGCCGCAGAACCAGCTGCAGCCCAGCCACATCCTCGGCAAATGCGGCCGCGTGAAGCGGGGTCCTGAGTACAAGACGTCAGCACATACTCATTTAGATAGTTGATAACTCATGTACTGGTTTTCAAATTTGAACTTTTTTAAAATTAACACACATATATAATTGTATTTTAATAACTACTTGCACCAACCTTCCTTTGGCATCCCTGATGTTTACCAGCGAATTACAAACACTGGATTCCAACAGCAGCTCTGCAGAACCACTATGGCCATTAATGCTGCAACGGGGCAACAAGAACATGCAGCATGGCGATTAGGAAACATACCATACATTATATATTCAATATAGTTTTATTTAAATACTCTTTGCAAATCAAAAACTTAATATATGGGTTTACTACACAGAAAAGATTCAATGGCTAATTTCGGTGGCTGTAAAAAATTTATTCAAACAAGTATCCAAGTACACTAACATTCGAAAGTATGGGGTTGGTAAGATTTTTAAATGATTTTTGAAAAATGTATCTTATGCTCACTAAAGATGCATTTATTTGATTAAAAAAAAACAAACAGTGAAAACAGTAATATTGTGAAATATTATTGCAATTTAGTTTTCTATTTTAATATATCTGAAAATGCTAATTCTCATATGCTGATTTAGTGCTCAAGAAACATTTATTATTATCAATGTTGAACACAGTTGTGCTGCATAATATTTTTGTAGAAACTGTGATACATTTTTTTCAGTATTCTTTTGATAAATAGGAAGTTCAATTGCACTTAAAAAAAAATTGTTTTTTTTGTAAAAGTCTTTGTTGTCATATACCATATACAAGTATTACCCATGTTTTTTTTTCTCTTACTGTCCCCACAGTGTACACTGGGGTGAAACTGATTTAAAATTAGTGGGCTTTTTTTTCTTTCACACACCATTATTACTATTATTGATTTAAATTTGAAGTAATATAGGTACAAACTGCAAATATGATGAACAAAAAAACTTTCAGTTCAGTTTCTGTTTTCCCAGGAATTATTTAAAAAAAAAAGAAAAAAAAAGAAAAAAGATTTACATCACCTTTGAAACTGGAAAAACCCCCCCAAAAACAACAAAAAACGATACTCACAGAGCACAGTGCAGTGGGGTGAAGGGGTTTCCCTCCTGGATACTACATGGTTTAAGTTCAAGTAAAACATCCAAACAGTCTTCATGACCTGTTTCACAAATAGCACAAGTCACCTACTTAACTTATGACAGTTTTAGCAATGCGGACGAGCCATTAAGGCTCAAAAGGTCTGAGCTCTTACCGTGATAGGCTGCCCAGTGTGCGGGTGTGTAGCCGTGGCGGTCTGTGATTGGGTCGTGGGGATGGGAGTGGTCAGCAGCAGAAAGAAGATTGGAGAGAATGTCGGCATGGCCGCAAGAGGCAGCCAGATGGACTGCAGTTCGCCCCTGAAAATCTCTGCTGAGGACTGAGACACTGTGGGACAGCAGGGCGGTTATACAGTCCTCCCGACCCATCACCGCCTACAAAGACAGACCTGGTTAGAAACCTCCCATTATGAGGACTATAGCAAAAGCTTTACTAAAGATTTCAGAATCTCACCCCTCTGTGTAAGGCTGTTCTTCCTCTCCTGTCTCTCATATCAGGGCAAGCTCCTCTCTCCAGCAGCAGATGCACACAGTCAGTGTGTCCCCCCAGCACTGCCAGCATTAGTGGAGTTCTATCAAGAGAGAGGGAAACAGTGAGAATGATATCAACAACTGTGAGCTGAAAATGAAAATAAATACAGTTATGATTATTTTTTTTAGCATTGTTTGGGAACATTTTAATAACAATTACAATTTTTATGAGGATCTCTTATCCAAAATAGAAGTGCTATGTATGGCTTGTTTTGTTTTTGTTTATTTGAAAGTGACTTTTTGTGTTTGAACTGTTATATGAATTACATATTTTGACACTTAATTGTCATACCAATAACTGAGATTACCAAATTGTCTTTTGTTTACATCTCTGCAATATATATCGAAAAGTATTTCTGTAAAAAGAAATAACACTGCACAGGTTGTGACATAAATAGCATTTACCCAAGATATTTAAATGCTAAAATATCTCCTTTTATTTCAAGTTTTTTGGAACCCAGACAAACTGCGTATTACAGTCTTGTCACAGATATAGTATTAGTATATTTGCATACAATAATAATTTATATTTTACTGCAGTATAGTCCAGTAGCAGGCTCAAGACTTAATTTCACATGAAGACCTTGGAGTTAAAATACTTAATTTTATAACTATTATTTAGTTATAATTTTAATATGATATCTATGTTAACATAAATCAATATAATTATACAATTATAAAAATGTAAATACAATTATTATAAACATATAAAAAAAATAAAATAAAAAAAAATAAATAAATAAATATATATATATATATATATAACATAAAAATAATACTATACTTTTTTCTAAGTTTATTCCAGCACTCTAAAAATGCTGGGTTATTTTTTTTTTTAATGCTGGGTTCAGCCTGTTGGGTCATTTTATTGGGTTATTTTTAATATTTTTTACCTAGGTGCTAGGTAGTTTTTCTGTAATTAAGTTGCTGGGTTATTTTTTTTCTAACCAATCGCTGGGTCAAAATAACCCAGCCTGTATTCTGTCTAATATTTACCCAGCACTGGGTTGCCAAATAACCCAAGTTGGGTTGTTTTTACCCAGCATTTTTTTTTTTTAAGAGTGAAATTATTGTAAATCATTAGATTCAATCAGATTATGCAAGATGCATTACCTGTCATGTGTTACCTTGTTTACTTAAAATGAATGCTGTGAACATGAGTAAAACGATAAAAAGCATTAAAAAGATAAAGTAATAGAGCCAACAGCTCATACATACTGTCCCTCTGCATCTGTAACATTAACAAGGTCAGCTCCCCCCTCGCTACAGAGCAGCATCCGCAAACATTCTGAGTGGCCGTTGGCAGCTGTCAAAAAAAAAACCCACACAGCAACTTGTCAAATTCCCACAGAAAGATAAGATTCACAAGCCAATTTACACATACGTGCTCTCTGTACCTGCAACATGAAGAGGGCCCCATTTGCTGCGGTGCTCTGTGAGCAGGCAAGATGCTGATTGGCAGAGCAGCAGCTCTACGCAGCGAGCATATCCTCTTTGAGAGGCCACATACAGCACAGAGCGCCCCACCGGGTCACAGGCATCCACGTACGCTCCAGACTCAATTAACACGGTGACACATTCCCAGTGACCTGACTCCACCTGACAGCAAAAGGAGAGTGGAAAAGTCATTTCTTTTAATAGTAGCTCATTATAAATAAAAACATTCTTTTTTGGACCAACAGGGGGCAGTTCTCTGCAGAATTACAGAATATCTGCCAATCTATATTGCTGCTGATTTTTATGTCTTGACATTTTGTACATACCGCCAAGTGTAGTGGGCTGATGGACCCGTTGCTCTCCTTGTCTCCTAGCATGTTGAAGCACATCTCCAAAAGCTACAGAATCAAGAACAAAATATGAAGCATGTATCAAGTGTTTTACGGTAAGGAAATGTTAAAAATCACAGTGGATGATGTTAGAGTGAAAGGTCAATCTCACCAGCTCCAGGTTTTGTTTGTTGCCGTGAGCCGCAGCATAATGCACAGCACTGTATCCTTTGGTGTTGCACAGAGATGGATCAGCACCATTATCCAACAAATGCTCCACACACCTGAAAGTATCAAAACACATGGGACTCAAAGACTGAAACTCAAAACAACTTTCTTCATAGTAACACTAACATTCAAACGTTTGGGGTATGTCAGATTTTTTAAACGTCATTCTTGTTAAAGGGGTGGTTGACTGCTTTTTTTTCTAGGCTTGACTGTGTTTATGGGGTGCAGTCAAACATATGTCCATGCTTAGTTTTTTGAAAAACGCATTATTTTTCACATAATTTACCTCTATTCCACACCTCTCTGTCCCTTCTCTGATAAACACCCAGATTATTTCCTGGTTTTATGAAGCCCCTCCCTCAGAAATACGTGATGGGCTCTGATTGGTTAGCTGGTCCAGCGTGTTGTGATTGACTAAACCGCCTCTACAGCGCGTCTGAACGTCCCACCCCTCAGCTCAGCGACATGTGCTCCGGTTGTATTGTAAACAATGGCGTCATCTATATTGCTTATCAATTTGAGCCCGAATGAGACGCAGAGGATATTAGTGAAGAGGATCGCGCAGAACCTGTGCAAGCACGGCTTTTAATGGTATGTTTTTTTTGGTTCATACTTTTAGATACGCTGTTATTTGTAAGTGCTACTGCTTCTGATAGCTTTTAATATACGGATTTATCCTGATTTAAGCTTTAATACAGCACAGCAACCGCACGCGCGTCCATGTATAACGCTTCTCATAGCTATGTGAAAATAAGTGTATAATTGGAACAGTTTGTTGGAGCTGATCTGACGATCTGAATGAGAGAGAGAGAGAGAGAGAGAGAGAGAGAGAGAGAGAGATGCAGTATTAAGAACCGCTGCTTTAATGATTTTGAAACTTGTGAATCCATTAGAATCGATAGAAGACAGAATCGCGATTCATATATGAATAGATTTTTACGTGCACCCCTAGTTTTCTCTTCCTCTTCTCTAAAGCAGCGTAGCATGGCCTCGCCCCTTTGCTGCATGTTCCCGGGGGCGGGGTTTATCTGGGTCCGTGACGTATCTGACCCGGGAAGTAACTCGTTGTAGTCCCTTACCTGTCGTTTTTGTAGGCATTAAACTGCCAGAATTTTAAAAGACGATATCTCCATTTGCACTGAACTTTCAGCTTCGTAACTTTGCAGATATTGTTTATGCTCAAACAGCAACATTACACACTAACTAACGTTAAAAAAGTGAAATCGCAATCAACCACCCCTTTAAAAATACAGTAAAAACAGTCATTTGTGATTTAAAATACCTTTTTTTCTATTTTAATAGATTTTAAAATTTAATTTATTATTACTTCAGTCTTCATTGTCACATGATTCTTCTGAACAGAATCAAACAGAATCTTTTGTAAAATCATAGATGTTACATTTTACAATATAGCTAAAGATGCATCCTTGCCAAATGAATAGTTTGTTTCTTAATGTATTTTCTACAGTTTTTTTTTTCTAAACTATTTTGCTGACCCCCTGGGGGACCTATGAAACACTGTGCAGTACCTTAATGGACCACTAGGGGTCTGCACACCCCTAGCACTAACCAGTGTTCAAAGAGACAGCTGACATTAACTGCACCAATGATTCCACTCCAGATGGTCATGTGACACATATGTAACATAAGTATAAAGCATAATGTAATTATTATTTAAATAATTCAAGTGGAAAAAAACTTCAAGTAAAAGCTGCTAAGATTAGGTACAGAACTTCATCTACAAACAAAAAAACCAAAACTTACAGGAAGGATTCCTTCTCCCCATCCTCTTGGTTCTGATGGGTGCTGGCATGGGGTCGGTCCGTTCTGAGAAAGACACCAGAAATCAGTAATGCTGTGTACACCATGCACTATTATATTTAATAGATGCAAGAGATGTGTGGGTGTGTGTGAGTGCATTTCACCTGCAGAATGCAGTCGATGCAGCTGAGTAGTGTAAAGGTGTACAGCCAGAGCGGTCACGCTCGTTGACCTCCGCCCCCGCTCCCACCAGAACCACCACACACTGATACCTCCCGTTAGCAGCCGCATAGTGCAAAGGAGTCCTGGTGGAGAGACACAAATTTAAACACTCAGCATACTGGTAAATCTTCAAAAAACAAAAAAAACAAAGGTCCAGCATACTGCATGCCAAATTCCTATATTAAAAAGAAGAATTTGCATCGAATGCACTGAAACCAAAAACAATCAGCAAAAATAAATTTGACAAAATTATATAATTAAAAAGTTGATATAAAAACTGCATTTTTGAGTGTTGATTATTAAATGTGATAAAAAAACAATTGCTGAGCATCACTTCTTGGAACAAGGAATATTTGCATCATGCACACTTCATGCACACTGATCATGACAGAAATTGTGAGCATCCCATTTTATCAAAAGAAAGAAGATCTGTACCTTCCAAACTTGTCCTTCTTATTCATGTCAGCTCCACTGCTTAAGAGCAAGTTGAGACATTCAACATTCCTGAATGAAGAGAATAAATGATGTGCATAAATAAATATTTTAAACATCTTTTTCAATTACATTCAGATGCTGGCTGTTGAGTCAGAATCAGCAAAACGACCTTGGTTGGCATTTGTGCGCATAAAATGCTGTTATATGGGACACCTGATATAAAGTGGGCCGGTGGCTTTTTAAATAGCCCATTCTAAGTAGAGCTGCAGTCTCACCCTCCAGAGGCAGCAGCGTGTAGACAGGTCCTCCCAAAGTTGTCTGGGGTGTTGATGTCAAATCCGGCCGAAAGCACGTGTTCTTTACTCATTGACAGCACAATGCTGTAGAGCTGACCTGCAAAGTCAATGCATTGTCAGTTAGAGCAATACACTGTCACTTTTCCTGGCAGCAAATCGGTCATGTGAAAAGCAGTTAATGGACTGCTTTAAGACTTCAGTCTATTAAGGCCCCGAAATACTTCAATATCATTTTCGTTCTTCGTTTTGGGGGCAAAAAGAACTTCGAAAAGGCTGAGCGACGGTATACTGTTTTCGAACATTCCAAAACCTGCTGGAGGCGGGGTGTAGATTAATGTAAACGTGCTGCGGCGCTCACGCGTATGCACTAAACACAACAACGATGCAGTGATGGTGTATCTAGGTCTTTTATTAAACTGGATAAATTATTACACGTTTTTATATTTATGTGTTGTCATAATTTGATAAAAACATACGTTTATTATTGCATGTTCTTTTGGCATTTCATTTATTGTATACCTTTTAAATTCGCTTATTGAAAGAACAACAACAGCAGCAGCAGTATGGTGTAACATTTATTTGAAACATGTATTTGGTACCTTATATCTTTACTCTTTCATTTCATTCTTTTCATGGTTTTGGAAAACTTGCATCTGATGTTTCTCTACGTCGCTTTTTGCATAACTCTGGGTCGTCGACACCAAGCTTCGTTGCAATTTCTTTCTAGGAATTAAATGCTTTCTCTGAACCTTTAAAGTCTCCCTGCGAGTGATTGTACAGGTGCAGATACATTTGTGGCAGTTCAGTTATTCGACACAGTGTATTTATGTTGCTAGTGACTTGGAGATGTTGTTCTCCTGCCTGACCTCCGTTGAATGAGAAACGAACCGCGAAAAAAAAAAAAAAAAAAAAAATTGTGCGTCAAAGGTGGTGGAGCTCCAGAACACACCCACGACTGCGTAATCGCCACGGACCAATGGTAGCTCAAAGGTGTTTAGAAGCCAAAACGAACTCCCCCAGAAAGTTTGCTTTGGTGAGCTGTATTGAACTGCCAAAACAAACTTCGTTTCGGCCTGATTTTGTTTGAAATTACATCATATCAGTTCATTCTACGATATCGTTTGAAGTACATCGGCGCCTTTACTAATGAAGTAGCATCGGATTTGACATTTTTTGAAGTAACATGAACATAAATATGCCAACTATTTAGTACCATATTATTACAATCACAGCACTTCCCTAAGGGACAAGGACATATACAATATAGTCTAGGGACAAAACCATTTTCATTCGGCCCTTGCTGTAATTGGTCACTGTATATGGAGAAATTGTGCGTACCTGAGGAAAGTAGCTTACGACAACAGTCAGAGGACCCGTAGAGCACAGCTAAGTGTAGAGGAAACATCCCATGAATTCCTTGTCTGTACAAAGAGGACAAATAAGCAAATTATTTCATTACACATGCCACAAGCAGATAACATGCAAACTGAGAGGAGATTAGAATCAAATGCAAATTCCTTTTGCATTTACAAGAGGGGTAGACTGTGCCATTTTTAACTAAATTGCACGAGATGAAACGAGATGCTCAAGAAACAAACACACCTAATTATATGTGAGGGTTTCTGCTAATAACTGAAATCTTTTCTCATTTTCATGAACAAGCAAGGAAAAGTGTAATATTCTGAATTTTTGAATGTAGTGATACAATCTTGCAACATTACATGATTATTTTTTGCTCTTTCTTGCTATTTATTGAGCCAGTGACACACTTTAGCCCAGTGTTGATGTTTTTAACTAAAACTAAATCATATGAAAAAATGTGCAATTTTGTAATTGCAATAAATCTAAAATATAAATATTACATGAAAAACTGAAACTTATAAAAAATGAAATGTAGTCTTGGCAACTAACTGAAGGAGTTAAAGTACTCTCTAAAGAGTACTAAACTTTATAAAGAATTATTTTTTAAATAAAAATCACATAAAATTGAACTCAAATTAAAGTCAAGATGAAAAGAGAAAAAAAAAAAAAAATTATAGAATATACCATTATTTTTAAATAACACTGATTCAGCCCCACATACCATTTTGCATAAATGTAATTCATAATCATTAGCCACAGAATTTGCTTAAGATTGCATGATAAAGACATTATGAAATTGTTATATTGTTAAAGATGACTTTATTCCACTCACTAAAACACCTAAACAAAGTCTCATTCAACAAACATGTTTGTACCTGGCTGTGTCAGCACCGTTTGTCATTAAGGTGCTGATAAGCAGCTCGTGGCCGTACTTAGCAGCAACATGAAGAGGAGTATTGCCATATCTGTCCACACAATCTATCTCCCCACCTGATGAGACAACAATTGGGGGTTAAATACTACAAGAGGAATTAGAAATTGAGTGAAAAATGAAAGTAACTAACCATTTTGAATGAGGATCTGAGAGCGAGTGAAACGTCCATGAATGGCTGCCATGTGCAAAGGGCTTTTCCCTTCTTTACTCTGTGGAAAAAAAAACAAACAAAAAAATTATGCAACGTCTTAAAAACATTGAGAAAGCATGCAAAAATTCAAGTCAAATGCATTTAGATTATCCAATCAGAGCAATGTCTTAATAAACCACTCCTGTTTCCCTATCCAGACCTGCATGTTGACATCAGCACCGTTGTTGACCAGCAGCTCCAGGCAGAGTGCCCCGTTAGTGGACACGGCAGCCAGGTGCAGGGGCGTGTAGCCACGGTGGTTGGGCTGGTTGACGTTGGCCCCACGGTTGACCAGTTCGTTGGCTACGGCCTCCTGTCCCGTGTAGCAGGCCACATGGAGAGCAGTGTTTCCAAAGGCATTAGGCTCATCAATCTGAGAAACAGACAGCATGGAATAAAATATCCTGTAAACCAAGGATCAACCATATGTCTTTTCCAGGAAAATGGACCAAAAATATCAATGACTCATTCTGCACTACAGATTTTTGCCACCATCTTGCAAGTACAAAATCATGGGTCATGGCAATGACATAACTAATACTGATCCTTTTATTATTGACAAGTCATTCAAATACCTGCCAAAAAATATATATATATATATATATATATTTAAATTATATTGACAATAATAAAATATTCCCATGAGGTGGGTTTCAGAAACAAATTATCATCACTTAAGAAGACCAAATCCAGAGACATCCGATTCACTTTTTGGCCTAAAATTTGTTCTTTTAAAAATGATTCATGTGTAAAAACACTTTACATTGCAATCATTTTTGACCCATGGCCTAGTGACGAACAGCCGCTGGGAATAGGGATGGGCGATATCTTATCGTTTGCGATATACCGGTAAAAATTCTCCCCACAATAAGAATTAGTCTTCCCGTGATAATAACGATAAAGTCTAGTTGTTGACATATTTCTGTGCGCGACAGTGCAGAGCGACATCGCGGAAGGCAGACGTGAAACTGAGGAGGAGTATATCGCTAAATGATGAGCTCGAGCTCCTTTTACAATCTGTAACTGGTTTGGTTAGGGCTGTATACAGTGCACAAAAACATCGGTCTTAAATGTAATACAGTATGTGTGCGATACAGTTCTGCATGTGTATGAGCCTGTTTACAAACCTGTTGTCCAACAAAGATATAATT
>JAFVLL020002578.1:0-14902 GCA_021397915.2 Tor tambroides | reverse complement strand
TTTCTGTTGCACTGTAGAGCTTCTGTCACTATAACAAATTCCTCGTATGTGCAAGCATACTTGGCCAATAAAGCTCATTCTCATTCTCATTCATTTCTCATTCAATATTTTATTTTATTTATGTAAATTATTAATATGGTATTATTAATATAGTATTGCTTGCTTGATTTGTTTGTAGTTTAAGATAAATAATATTTCTTTAACTGTGTAATCAATTGCTAAAATCTTTAAAATAACACTATATATAAATATTTGTACTTATTTGGGGCAACATTTCTCATTTTTTGTTTAGTTTGGTAAACTAAAATTAAAATAAAATGAATAAAAAAGACATATTAAAACAAACTAACTAACTAAAAAACGGCAAAAACAACAAAATGACTCCAACTTTAACCAAAATTAAAAAATGAAAATTAATTTAAAAAAACAACAACTATAGCCTACTTAAAAACATAAAACTAACACTATATATAAATATTTGTACTTATTTGGGGCAACATTTCTCATTTTTGTTTAGTTTGGTAAACTAAAACTAAAATAAAATAAATAAAAAAATACATATTAAAACAAACAAACTAACTAAAAAATGGCAAAAACAACAAAATTACTCCAACTTTAACCAAAATTAAAAAATGAAAATTAATTTTAAAAAAACTATAGCCTACTTAAAAACATAAAACTAACAAAAATGTTAAAAAGAACAAATGAATCAAATTTAAGCTAAAGTAAAAATACCTCATTCCAAATATTAGCAAGGCTATAATAGTATATCAGTGATAGTAAATAACACTGCCCTGTAAACATCAACTGGAAAATGAATGAATGAATTATTATTAGCCTAATAAAGTCAAACTCGTTCCCACCACACGCCACTGATTGAGCCATATACATACGACCGCCACATGGAAATGAACTGCATCCTAATAATGACCCAAGTGTAGGCTTGCAGATTTTTAGGGGTCCTGCGGTTCCTCCGGGAATTGGGGGAGGAGGTGGTTCCGGAGTCACGTGACTGCAACCCATCCGTGCCGACCCTTTGTTGTTGGGATTTTGGGCAAGGAGAATCGCGATATTGCCCCGACGCGAAAGGATAGCAAAGACACCCGAGGACGAACGATTTCTAAAGGACGTTAAACCGTCGATACGCGTCGCCTTTTCCTCACAACTAGCAAAACAGACGCGCTTGAGATGCACACAAAGACAGAACGAGAGGCATCCGCGAGCTGTTATTGAGACGCGCTCCAGCTCCACAGCGAATCCCCGCAAATGTGCTTGTGATCGAAATGCACGCTTGCTTTTAACCGGAGGGATGCTCATAAGGCTCCGTCGGCCTTCCTGGGACACAAACACGTTTTAAAAGGGATATTTTCCGCGTCCTCCACAGCCTGCTCCTCTTTTGTTCCCCTGCACCTTTCTTTAACAGGTCAAAGAGGAGATACAGAGACATCATGTTGGTAGGCACCGGGCTTGTAAAGTGGACTCGACCAGAATTGTCTGTGTTCTGCCTGCTGACCGTCATCCTCAGCCCAGCTCTGGGATCCGTCCAATCATCCAACCCGCAGAACACTGACTGTGTGTCCGGCAAAGGCAAAGGCTGCTTAGGTATGCGTTCACTATTTAATATGTTGCATGAAAACCAAAGCATGTTCACTTTGTATCCTTGTTGCAGATATTGCACATTTGTTGAAGATGGAGATTCAAGCATGGCCTCTGGAGGCTTATGAGATGCAGGCAGTGTAGGGATGCTAAAATGAAACTACCGATGTGTTCCTGTCAAATAAACTGATGCATGGGGCTATTTTGAATTGCGTGCATGTAGTACCTCGCCTTTGAATGGTTTTGCATGGGCTGAAGTGAAGCATCCATCTTTTGATGCACCAGATCAGGTGAGACAATATAAAGGGAAGATGCGTGAACCCCACCCTATAACATCACTCTCATCAGATCAGGGGTGACTACAAATGCTCTCTTCAGCTAAGGAAAGTGCTTATTATAAATGAGATTCTGTTGGGTTTTTTATAGCTTTGTGTATGGTAGGTCCTTTATGCACAATGATAGGCCAATTATTATGTTTTAAGCCACATGCATGCGGCTTGGGAAGGCAACAGTGCGCTTGCTGTCCGTACTGTCCCGTATGGCGACCGATGGGGGGCTTTCAGGCTCGAGGCCTGTTTGAAAAGGTGTTGTGGTCTTATTTACTGTTTCGTATGTCCTTTAGAAACGTTTTTTGTCCTATAGATTGGATGATGGATGTTTCCAAGCGTATCCAAGTAATTGTCTTAAAGATTAGAGGAGTTAATGCCCTGTCCTGATAGTTGAATTGCAACATTTGGTGATTTTTAGGTTGTAGGCTAATGTATAAAGCTTTAACTTGTTTGTTAGTATACTCAGACGGATATAATTGCACATTTTAGTCCTGTTGGCTCAACTAGTATGCTTGCACCTGATGACTTTTTACACACTGACCGCATATTAAAATAAGCAGCCGTTTAAAACGTAACCTTTTAACACAAAGCTCATCTCTGTCTTTTGGGTCATTATATATAATGTAAACTCCCCAGATGGGCGCCTTTTCCCTTCGCTGTCTTTCTTTTTTAAATCCTGACACCCTTTTTGTCACCTAGAATTAATAGAAGGAAAAGCAGCTGACAATAGCGGCCATTGTGTGCCAGTGTTTTCAGATTCAAAGCTCCAGGCACCAGTGGTTTAATCAGTGGCTGTCCTGCATAAGCGCCAGGCTGGTTTTGTAAAAGGCAGGAACACAATGGAGCAAGTCTCAGGGGCATCCGAATTGCCCTCAGCAGTTGGATAGTACTGACCACAAGCAGAAAAAGCACCCTTCATTGATGCCCTTCTCCTTAGTGTCACTAATTCACTAGACGTGCTATTTTGGACTGCTGTGTTAATGGTGTTTCTTTTATTAAACGGCCTAGTGCAGTGTAGTTTGGCAAGTTGACTTTTGCGAACCTAGCAAAAAGTGCATTTAATTGTCATGTTAGTCTTTGCGTTTTATAAAAACCCAGATATGATTTCTGTATTGATGAAGTTCCTGGAATTTGATCCTGGATCTCAGTTAATCAATATTTATGCTTGCATCTCTGCTTTCATTTCTTGCCAGCAAATGATAAATTAGAATGCAATTATTTCACCCTCACTTTTTAGATAAATATCAGATTGCTTACCTGATTTAGAAAAGTAGATTTTTATATTGAACTGGTGATGCAACACAGTTTCAAAGTTTGTTTAGCATACCAAAGGAACAAAATAGCCTTTTGAGTGAAAAATATATATTAGTATACTACCAAGTGACATAAATTTGCACCAAAATACTGTTGTTTCATTGACATGCAAAGTGTTTTCACATCGTTTTTAATTTTATAGGCCAATTTATTTAGCTTTCCTAACTAAGTGTGATTACATAGTTGCATTTTATTTGCATTAATGAATCATTATTTAATATTTAATTTTTAAAATGATTTTTAAACACACATTTTACCCCATATATTTATTTTTGTAATAAATATTAACATAAATGTCATTAATATAAAGTATAATATTTATACGTATTTATACATAGAAGTCGATGTGCATGCATACCATTGTAACTCTGTGACCCATAATGACATCACAATCTGACCTTAGCAAGAGAACAGAAACTTTACTTGTTCACTTTAAGTGTATCTAATCTCTATCTAATCTATTATTCTTTAAATAAGCCATTTGAATTTTGGATAATGTCATTAGATAATGTGTTTTAAATAGCATTTACTGTTGAGTACATCCTGTGCTCTTACCAATCAGAGCTCTGATCTTTGTTTGATCTGGACAGACACTCATGAATGGAGAACCTCTGAAGCTACATAGAATGATTTCTTTAAGTAGTCTTCAGCCCATTTCCAGACCGCTCTTGAAACACACATCGCTCACAACACAAAGCGCATGCATCTGAGTATATCAGTTGACATGCAACCGCCGTTTTGTATTCAAGGATGCCGGGGTTCTAAAGCAAGGCTGGTTATGAAAACCCAACTCTTATACTCATCAATTTAATGGCTTTCCATTGAACAGACAAACGGCCTCTAAATCACTCCAGTGCGAGAGAGATGCTTTATGCACATAGCTTCCCCGTAGCCCATAGGTCTGAAATCAATGGCGTCCACCGTGACAGGGCGAGGGGTCGACCGGAGGGAAGCGGTATTGCAAAGCTTTGCATAATGCATGTGTGTGCATGCAGCACCCATTTAAGGCAATATGTTCATGCTATTTTAGCCCGTCCTTGGTGGCTTTCTCTTTTGGACAAAGTGGATTTCAGCTGAAAATGTTTAAGCAGATAGAATTGAACTGCTTAGCTGGTTTAGAGTGTGAAATGTGTCATTTCTGCACCACTGCACTCTTAAAAATAAATGTTCTTTTATTGGCATTGGTGGTTCCATGAAGCAGCTTTAACATCCATGGAATATTTTCATTGCACAGGTTCTTTAGAGTGGAAAAGGTTCTTTAGATCATGAAAATAATCTTAACAATAAATAAAAATGGTTCTTTTAACAACTATTCACTGAAAGGTTCTTTGCAAACCAAAAATGGTGCTTCTATGGGATCCCTGCAAAAAACCCTTTTGGAATCTTTATTTTTAGGAGTGTAGAGAGACAGAAAGAATGAGAGGATTGTTTTCAATCAGGTTTCCCAAACACTCCCCTTTCTGCCATTGGTCAGGATGAACAGATAGTTCCGCCAGGGCACCTCCATCAGGGGGGCATTTGAATTTCTAGGGGGGGCACAAATTACGTTGGGGGGGGGGGGTGTTTCGGGTGGGAAGCGTGCAATCTGTGATCGCGTGCAGTTGCTGACGCTCGCTTTCATATGTGCGCTGTTTTATCGGTTTCACTTTCGAAATCGATCACGTTCAGCAAGGAGGGGAGAGGATGGAAAGTGGGGGGGGCACAGTAACTCGTTCGGGGGGGCACGGCCCGCGAATGCCCCCCCTTGGCGCCGGCCCTGAGTTCCGCCCTCAAATTAGCAGCATTGGTTGAGCTAGTGTTGCTATGTGGAGCTGGTCGGAAGGCTTCAACAAATGTTTTAAAAATGTAAACTTTACTTAGATTTGTTTTTGTACATTAAAGGGGTCCTATTATGCTCTTTTACAAAGTCTTGATTTTGTTTTGGGGGTGTACTAGAACATGCCCTCATGCTTGGTGGTTCGAAAATCGCATTATTTTTCACATAATTTACATTATTACAATACCTTTCTCCCCAGCCTGGCACAAACAGCTCGATTAGTCGTGATTGGTTAGCTGTCCCAGTGCGTTGTGATTGGAGAACAGCTTAGATGGCGTTTCAGTACTGCCCCGCCCCTTGCCAAAACAGCAAGTTCGTCAATATTGCCATATCAGTTTGAGTCGTATTCAGACCCCAAGAATATTGAACAAGGGGATCGCGCAGAACCTTTGCACGAACAGATATTACAAGACATATTAAAGTGGTAACGTTATTGTTGTATTTTTTTTGGGGGGGGTTAAATCACGTTTTAGATAGGATGTCAACAACAGCTTAAAAATAACTGCATTTACTATGTACTATATGATAAGTGCAACGGTAATATGTATTATGTTTATTGTTCTGTAATTCTAAGATATAAACTCACAATTCTGACTTTTTTTCTCAGAATTGCATGATATAAATTCACAGTTGCGAGTTATAAAGTCAGAATTATGATTTATAAAGTCACAATTGTTTTTTTCTCGCAATTGCTAATTTATATCTCGGAATTCGGACTTTTTTCTTGCAATTCTGAGAAAAAGTCAGAATTGTGAGTTTATATCTCGCAGCTCTGACTTTATTTCTCAGAGCTGCGACTTTGTCTCGCAATTGCGAGTTTATATCACACAATTCTGACTTTATTTCTCAGAGTTGCAAGTTCATATCTCAGAATTATGACTTTTTAACTCGCAATTGCGAGTTCACATCACGCAATTATGAGAAATAAAGTCAGAATTGTGAGAGAAAAAGTCGCAGTTACCTTTTTAATTTTTTATTCAGTGGCGGAAACGAGCTTCCATAGAAAATAGTTCTTCTATAGCATCCCTGCAAAAAAACAAAAAAAAACAAAAAACCTTTTGGAACCTTTATTTTTAAAAGTATAGAGTCACAGAAATAATGATTGTTTTCAATCAGGCTTCCCAAACACTCCCCTTTCTGCCGTTGGTCAGAAGAACACACAGCCCCACCCTCAAACTCACACCATTGGTTTAGCCAGTGTTGCTATGTGGAGCTGGTCAGAATGCTTCAACAAATGTTTTAAAAATAAACTAATGGTTTAATTATTTGTCTTTACATATTAAGCTGGGAAGAGAAAGTATTTTAACATTTAAAACAAACCAATAATGCTTGCTCATTTAAGACATTTTATGTACTTAGCTTTATAATTAGCCTACTTGTTTTTGTCATGTAACATTTTACGTCATACCATACCAAGGTGTGTTTTGGTCCTAAAGTGCTTAGCTCTGATGTCATGCTTGTGGATTCTGTCAGTTGCACACCGGTGTATAATTAAGAGGCAATTATTTTAAGGAAGCCCTTCACAGATGGTGCCTTGAAAGAGGCCCAGCCCACAGTTAACCACAATTACTCCCACCCACAGACACTGCCAAGTGGACCATGCTGGTAGGCCTTTGTTTCCTTCTACATCTGTAGTTACACCATCACTTTGATGGTTAAAGTTCTGTTGCGTACTTCAGAAGAACCGGTTCCTACCTCCAGTTGATGGTTCTGGTATATAGGTTGTATATATAGTTGTGGTATTCTTTACCACAAGACTATAACTTGTTGGGATTGCGGTGAAACACTTTTAAGATGTTAGAAGATATATTTCTCCAAATAATTCACTGCCAAACTGAGGTTAAACCAAGTTTATCACTTTAAATTAATGTTACTAACCGTCTTCCAGATCAAAGCGGCGGCGGTTCCTGACCACTAGACTGCACAAACGTTGTACTCCTTCACAGTAATGGCTGATAGCTTCATACCTTTGAATGTTTGATCTTACAACATTTGACTAAGAGATCCATATCACGGCTTGTTTGATCTCAAAGACCCGACTGATCTAATTATAACAGTACAAGTCGACTGCAGTGGATTCTGGTTGGGACTCATTAACAACAGCTCTAGTCGTCCACTCTTTTTAGGATGTTTGCCACCGCAACCCTCAAACCAAAGTGCAATGCAATGCTGGTCATGATATACATTTTGCTTCTCTGAAGTAGCTTTAAGTGTCTCTGTCCTTTAGCTTTACCCATCACCCAATTTCTGTGCTCTAACAGTCTTCCTCTGCTTCTTAGTGAGTGTATTGTCTTTTTATGTGTGTGTCCCTAATATGCCGGAGGCAAAGAGGCACTACAGAATGGAGAAAACCCGTATAATGCTCTCGTCCCTCGCAGCAGTTTACAGTTGTACAATTAAAGCACAGCCCGGAGTGCATGCTGTGAGAGATTGGGTTACTTCATTGTTCTTAAAGCACGTTTAAGCTGAACTTGAGGAGCTAGTTAAAATTGTGTATCCGTGAGAAGGGAGTAGTTGTTAAAGTGTAATTTTTGATATATATGTATGTATATGTGTGTGACCCTGGAGCACAAAACCAGTCATAAGTAGCTCGGGTATATTTGTAGGAATAGCCAGCAATATATTGTATGGGTCAAAATTATCGATTTTTCTCTTATGCCAAAAATCATTAGGATATTGAGTAAAATCATGTTCCATGAAGATATTTTGTAAATTTCCTACCATAAATATATCAAAACTTAATATTTGACTTCATTTGGACAACTTTAAATGCAATTTTCTCAATATTTAGATTTTTTTGTACCCTCAGATTTTCAAATAGTTGCATCTCGGCCAAATATTGTCCTATCCTAACAAACCATACATCAGTGGAAAGCTTATGAGTGGTTTTGTGGTCCAGGGTCTCTCTCTCTCTCTCTCTCTCACACACACACACACACACACACAAACACGTTTGTTTTTTGGTTTACGGGGACTCTCCATAGGCGTAATGGTTTTTATACCGTACAAACTGTATGGGCTATTGCCCTACACCTAAACCTACCCCTTACAGGAAACTTTGTGCATTTTTAGATTTTCAAAAATCTAATTTTTTTTAAGCCTTTTGAATTACGGGGACATAGGCAGTGTCCTCGTAAACCACCTTCAAATTGTAATACCTCTGTCATACCCATGTCATTAAACAAATTTTGTCCCCGTAAACCACAAAAACCAGTACACACACACACACGTTTGTTTTTGTGAAAAGTGGGGACATCCCATAGGCGCAATGGTTTTTATACTGTACAAACTGGATGTGCTATTGCCCTACACCAACCCTACACCTAAACTTAGCCCTCACAGGAAATTGTGCATTTTTACTTTCTCTAAAAAAACTCACCCTGTATGATTTATAAGCGTTTTGAAAAATGGGGACATGGGGCAATGTCCTCATAAGTCACAACAACACACACACACACACACACATATATATATATATATATATATATATGTGTATATGTGTTGTGTTAATATATATATGTATGCAATCTATAATTGCATGTAAAACTATATTTTGACCCGACTCTTTCCACATGCTGTGCTATTATGCTGTTTTTGCAGCGCTGGACTCCACAAGAATCCCTGCTGAAAAGTCGTGCTTGAATTTCCATACTGGTTCAGGCTGGTTCATGTTGCTGGTCTAGCACGGTCATTAAAGTTGCATTTGCATAACATGGCAAAAGCAGCACAGCTCCCTTTAGACTCATATTTATGATACTTGCATTGAACTTCTTTCAAAAACATCTTTAAATGTGTGAAATGTTATAAGCTGCTGAAGAAAGAGAAAAGTACCTAGCATATGATGCAGTTAAATGTCCTTTAAATGGGAACGAGGGCCCAAAGTTGAGCTATAACCTCACAGCTTCCTCCTTTTTAATAAGAGACACTTTGCGGGGTCTATTGACCCATTGAGGAGATGAGTATCGACTGGTCTTGAGCGGATGAGCTGTTTGGCTACAGGCAATGGACTGATGTCCTTATCCTTCAAACGGCATTGATTTCCGTCGCTGCTCTGATTATCTTTGCGCAGTGTGAGATGTGGGTCTCCCCTCTGCCCCATTTCTGCCCCACACACATTGTGCGCTGTTTGTTTGGAGATGTGCAGTTGGAAATGGGTCAGTTCAGATGAGGGACGTTTAAAGGAATGTCCCATGAAGGAACTAGGAGTTGAATGAGGTTTGGTGTGAAGGTTAGGCCTTATTGGCTGGTTGTTCAGAGGAACTTGTTTTGTAAATATGAAGCAGACTAGCATGAATATAATTGTAAAGTGAATGCAGTTGTGTATTTTTACATTTAAAACTTGAACTGAACTATAATACAGCATTTTTCACAACAACCTTAAATATCGCTCAACCTGCTATGGAACTTTCACCCAAAAATGAAATTTCTGTCATAATTTACTCACCATCAAGTAGTTCCAAACCTGTATGAGTTTCTTTCTTCTGTTGAACACAAAAGAAGATATTTTGATGCATGTTGGAAACCAAACAGTTGATGGTAGCCATTGGCTTCCATAGCATTTTTTTTTTCATATTACGGAAGTCCAGCAACTGTTTGGAAGAAACTTGAGGGTGGGTAAATGATGGCAAATGTTTCATTTTTGAGTGAACTGTCCCTTTAACACATTACATGATGTGGAATATATATATTGTATAGTGTATATATACTGTAAAGCATAGTACCATGATATTATGGGTGTTACGTGGCAATACTTATTTACTACTGTAATACTACCTTTTTTGTTGTTGTTGTTGTTGTTTTGAACATGGTACCAAGAATAATGAATATAAGTAATAATGAATATAAATTATATATAAAATTAAAAAAATATTGTATATATCATTCATTACCATGGTATATATCAAAGTACCATGATATTACCATTTGATACCATCTCTCAGATGTCACATTGTCCTATAACTTCTTGTGTTTATGAAGGATGTCCTGTATCATATTTCTTGTTTAATGCATCTACATGTGTCTTCATGCATGCTCATGTTAATGCCAAGTGTCAAAGGGTGCAAGACAAGAAGTGTTGTTTCTGTCAGGCAGGGGCCCCATAAAAGGGAACATAAGTGAGATATGCATTACAATTGGCTAATGGGAGAACATTCTGGTAGTTTAGTTTCTCACCATGTGGAATAATATTTTCCAAAAATTCCCTAACACTTGAAAGGCCTGTTTTTTGTTTTTTTTTTGTTCTCTCAGAATGTTTTCCCCCTCTGAGTCAGAAATCTCCATTTCAACAATGCTTACAAACACTGAACTTTACAGTTGTATTCCTGTCTATATTCTGAAGAGATTTGTTCATGTATCATTTGGCTAATTTATAGAATATTGAATTTTCTTCTAGCTGTTGACAGTAATTTTATGATTAAAAAGACATATTCAAAAACCTCTCTGTAAAAACCTGTATCTCTAATATCACCAAAAAGAAACAAGACTTTGAATCTGGCTTTATCCAGCGTTCAGATTTGTGTTCTGCAAAAGTTTGCAAATTAGTGCATATTTATTTAGAAAATGCCTTATTTGCATATTTAATCATAACATTTCAGAATACTTGTAATACAAAACATTTGTCTTAATGTACTGTTATTAATCACATGTGCAAGTATGGTGATTATTTATATATATATATATATATATATATATATATATATATATATATATAATTCACCTGTCGTTTCTTGCCTTAAGAACATTTTATTCCTAATTGCTTTTAAAACTTTTATCACTGTTATTACTGTATTCAGGCTGTGAAATCCAGCTCACTCTGACAATGCTCTTATTATCAGTCGGTCTATTCCCACAGGTGCCAGACCCAACACATCGTTTATCACAGCACTTTAACACCTCCACAGATTAACCTCTCATCTCATTTAAACAGCCTGATTAATTAACTTCTCAAGCTGCTGCTTCTCCAAACTTCTCTTGTCTGAAGTCTGTGCATTGGTTTGATCTGGAACACTTCATTTCTCCAAAACTACTTGGCCGGGTTTCTGTGGCCGCAGCATTCGAGCAGTTTTCCAAATGCACGCGCGGCTCGGCCGAGAGCCAGGAAGCGTCTGTAGTGGCTTTAAGTGTCTGCTTCTCATTAACGGGCTGTCCTACGCCTCGTCTCATCTGTCTGCATCTACACGAGGGTTACGGCTGCCCGCTGCCCTGCATTTGCATGGCCAATGACCTGCTTTGGGGTGCTTTGTTCTTAATTTATATGAAATCTTCATTTATATCCTGAGGATAACAGTGAGAATTGTTGTCATAGGCTGCTGTGCTTGTTTTGAAGTGCTTTGTTTACATAGATCCATTTAAAAACTGAGAATTTAGAAAAATGAAAACATTTTGAATTTCATTCAAAGCAATATTACAAACACCAGTTAACCCGTTCATTGACTATAATATACAATTTACATAAAGATTTTAAAATTCTGAATATATAAATAGATGGATGGATAGATTTTCTTTCTTTCTTTTTTTTCAAGAGTTTGGGGTTAATAGAAGTCTGTTGCTCACAAAGGCTGTATCTATTTGATTAAATATACTGTAATAATGTGAAATATTTCAATTTAAAATAACTGTTTTCTATTTGAATATATTCTAAAATGTAATTTATTCCTATGATGCAATGAATTTTCAGCATCATTACTCAACTTCAGTGTCACATTATATTTCAGAAATCATTCTAATATGCTGATTTGCTTCTCACATAACATTTATTATTTTATTTTATTTTTTTATCAATGCTGATGCATGTATTGCAGGATTCCTTGATGAACAGAACATGCAAAAAACAGCATTTATTTGAAATTGAAATCTTTTATAACATTATAAATGTCTTTATCGTCATATTTAATCAATTTAATGCATCCTTGCTGAATAAAAGTGTTCATTTCTTTTGAATGGAAGTGTATACAACCTGTTCATAGTATCATAGTACTCTATTGTATATCATCATACTATTCATATGCAGTTGTATTTATGTGGAACTGAAAGATACTGAAAATAGTATCATGTTATCATAGCTGCTGTGATTGTCCAGAGTTTCCAAGATATATTTGGGTTTTTAAATGTATATATTTTGTGGGAATATGTTGTTCCAAACCTATATGTCTTTCTTCTGAGTAGCACAAATGAAGGTATTTTGACATCTTTGTCAATGGGGTCCAAAATATTACTGGAAGGCAAAACACTGAGACATTTTTCAAAATACCTTCTTTTATGTTCCACAGAAGGAAGAAAGTCATACAGGTTTGGAACAACATGAGGGTAAATAAATAATGACTGACGCTTCATTGTTGGGTGAACAATTTCTTGAACCCGGTCTCAAAGGTTTGTCAGTCCCAGCTGTGTGTCAGATGGAGGATCTGGCCTTGCTTAATTTCTGTTAATAGGCTTCATACTCACAGCTAGTGGTCTGAAATATGAATGACAGTTGACTGTTGACAGCTGTTGGACACATGCTCTGTACAGCTGCTTCCTGGGCAGCAGTCTGATTTCAGATCAGTATGTTTCACAGCTTTGATAATGAGTGGATGAAGCTGATTCTGGTCTAGAATTTTAACTTTAACTTCCTGGTTCCAGATATAGAAGGTTGGTTTATGGTATATGGGTGAACATTCATATGGACCCTCATTAACACAACATAACCACATTTAGACTCGTTAAACACAGACATTTGTTGGCCACCTGAACTTGTAGTATTTTGAGGGGGCACCAGTGGCAGTTCAGTCCTGAAGAGGCGAGATAAAACGTATGTTTAACATGCAATTCTGCAAGAAAAAAGTAGGAATTGTGAGTTAACTCAGAAGTACAATAAAAAGTTTTTTTTTACCTTTATTTTTTTTATTCTGTGGCGTGAAAGGGCTTCCATAGATTTTTGCTTCGCAAGAAATATTAAAATAAACAAGCATACAAGTAAAAATTGTTTCATAGCTTGCAATATTTGGTGTTTAATCAGTCTCTGGTTTGTCTTATTGTCAGATCTGTCAGAGAAGAAGAGTGACCTGCGAGTGTGTGACGCCACCACGTGCCGTTACAATGGCATCTGCCAAAACAACGGCGGTGACATCAAATGTGTATGCCAGTTTCAGGTACACATTTTACATCTTTTATTTATTACTTTGTAATGCTGTTCTGTTTTTATGAAACCAATGTTTCAGAAAATTTACTAAAACTCCTCACCCTCAGGCCATCCGAGATGTAGATAAGTTTGTTTCTTCATCAGAACAGATTTGGAGAAATTTAGCATTCCATCACTTGCTCACCAATGCTCTGCAGTGAATGGGTGCCGTCAGAATGAGAGTCCAAACAGCTGATAAAAACATCACAATAATAATCCACAAATAATCCACATGACTCCAGACCATCAGTTTTGTGAAGTGATAATCTATGTGTTTGTAAGAAACAAATCCATCATTTAGATTGCTTCTGGCTAAAATACAAGTCCTCTATCCAAAATATTATTTATTTTTTCCAGTGAAAAAGTCTCACCTGAATCAGGAGAGAAATATGCACAGATTACAAGCTCTATTTACAAGCAAAAACAGTCCAAAACAAATTTTGGATTTTGATGTGAGAGGAAAACTGAGGATGGATTTTTTTTATTTATTTTTTTTTAAATGGAGGAAGTGTTATTATTGATTATGGACTTGTATTTTGGCCAGAAGTGACTGTTTACAGTTAAAAGCATATTAATGATGGATTTGTTTCTTACAAACACTCAGCTTTTCACTTCACAAGACATTAATTGACGGACTGGAGTCGTGTGGATTACTTGTGATGTCTTTATCAGCTGTTTGGACTCTCATTCTGACGGCACCCATTCACTGCAAAGGATTCATTGGTGAGCAAGTCATGCAATGCTAAATTTTCCAAATCTGATGAAGAAATGAATTCACCTATATCCTGGATGGCCTCAGGTTGAGTCCATTCTCTGCAAATTCTCATTTTTAGGTGAACTATTCTTTTAATTCACAGCTTATCATGGACTTATTGCTGGTTTGATGGCTTCTGTCCACTCTTGATCCTCTGAGACAAATCGTTGAACATTGTGAATTTTCTGTGATTTACCATCAGGAAATCACTTAAATTATAACGCTGAATCGATGCTTTAGCAATTACCTGCATTAATTTTCCCCCTCATTGATCAGTGAGCCATTTCAAACATATTAAAAGTGAAAAATCAATCAAAAAATAAGTGGCTGAACTCAATACTGCATTCAAAACCACCAATTTCCTCGCTGTACCTGAGAATCCTCTCACATGTCTTGTGTTTGCCGCAGTGCACTAAGAACTACATCCCTGTGTGCGGTACAAATGGAGACACCTATCAGAACGAGTGCTATCTGAAACAAGCAGCCTGTACCCAGCAGAGACCCATCTTTCTGGCCTCGGAGGGCCCCTGCTATCCTGGTGAGTCCAGACCGTCTCCTCCACTTCCTGAAATGAAAACCTGACGACAACTGCCTTAGTTCATATTACACTGACTGACTGTGCGTGTTTTAATAGAACAAGTCAAGTCACAAGCATTTTTTCAAGATGCTACAAGTTCTGAAATAGGGATTTTTTTGGTCAAAAGTCAATAATTTCCCATAATGTTGGACCAAGATTGCATTTTATACATTAATTAAATAAAATACATTTTTATTTGTGCTGTCAATCGATTAAAAAAAATTAACTAATTAATCGCACATTTTTCTAAAATTAATCGCGATTAATCCCACCTAACATTAATGTTTTTAAATATACTTTTATATTGCAATAATTTCACATTCAATCTTCAAATGTACAATGTACAAACAACATAAAG
>JAFVLL020002577.1:0-10852 GCA_021397915.2 Tor tambroides | reverse complement strand
GGAGGTGAATTATCTGCCCACATATGAGGAGATCATGATGGAGGTGAATGGAGATGATCTGAACTCAAACACAGGAGCGATGGAGGAAAGACGAGCGACATTGCAAACATCTAGAAGACCCATAAACTCTCTATAATTCACTCGTTGTGTTTGAATTGATTCTGGAACAGCTGATGCGTTCACAATAATGCGTCCCATGTGTCTTTAGCAGCTGTTCACTTTTCACGTTTTTGCATTCAGGTTTGGCTCTTACAGTGAGTATTTTGAAATAACCAGTCCTAGACAGTGCAAAATTGTGTGCAAAAATGCGTTTGCATCTGAACTGAGTACACACGCTTGTGGACAGTCTGCTCAGTGTTGATTACAATTTACTTTTAATTGATGGTCTTATTGTGTTTACTGTGCATGTTATCAGAAATGAGAAAGAGATGGACTGCACACATACAAATGAATTACATTAGCACATACATTAGCTGGAACAACCTGAAAAATAGCTTTTAGCATGACTTCAGGTAAAAAAGCACAGTTCACGAGACCAGATTTTAATGTTGTGTTGATTTGACATGTTATTTAAACATAAACCTGACAAGCTCAGCGTGAACTTCAGACTTTCAATATCTCCGTTAAAACTTTAGAAATGTCCTTCCAAAGAAAAAGAAAAATCATATTCTGTGATTTGTGGTAGAACATATGATTTGTAATAAAAGTAAATATAAAGCTGCTCCTTGATGGGGCGTGGGCAGGTCGTCGCATGAAAATGTATGAGACTGTACAAATTCGTTACCAATTTGCCAAACCTTGATTATTTTTAATACAAACTGTCAAATTCACCATCAACAGATATGAACACATCTTTCAGCTGCGCTGCATCTCTGGATATCAGAAAAACAAAACATTAGAGAAGGAAAAAAAAAACATGAAATGCAGAACAATAGTCATTTGCCTTTTTTGTATGTTGGAATTTAACTTTAAGGTCAGCAGCAAAAATAAAGTAAAAATAAAATAAAGTTTATTTATATAAAAGTTCAGAGTTTGTATTTCCATGACTCTTTTTGATGAATACAGAATCTGTTTTGTGCACGAGAGAGTAAAGCACTCTGATGCAAGCTCTGCCTCTATTATATAACCACCCACAACACTTCAAACTTAAAACAAGCTTTTAAAGATTTTTAAACTTCAAGCTTTTTAAACTAATTCAAACTTTCTGGATAGGCTTTTTCAAGCCAACGTAAAGTTTGTCTTGATGGACATTTTTATCTAGTTTTGCCATATATTTTACAGTGAAAAATGATTAAAGAGCATTTGCAGATATCGGTTATGAACATCAAGGGTTATAATAAGCTTTTATTACATATTACATTGTTTAGTTTCTTTATTACATTGGATGAACTCAACCTCAGGGCATTACTGAACAGTGTGAAAACTGACAACACATGCGAGGATACTGAAGAACAACGCAACCAGGGAAGGCACTTAACTCAGGCAGTAACACTCTCTCTTTGCGGAGGCAAAGGGGAACATGAGGATATCACTCGGAGGGAACAAACACCAAATGCTGGAGTTGGAAAATACACAGGAGAACATATGAAAGAGACCAACAGCATGAATATACAGGTGAGCAATCCACAGGAGAAGAACAGGAGTCTGACAGTCTTTTAGCCACATTGACGGGACCAGACAATGAATGCATGGGCTTAAGTGCAGTCTGTGATTGGCAGGTGAGTGAGTTCCAGGTGTATATAATCAGAATGCAGGAAAGAGTTATGCTGAGTTCACACTGCACGATTTTAGCCCCGATTTTCACTCGCCGACAGCTTTAACCAGCTCAAACTAGGTGTGACCAAGAGCAGTGAGGGACAGCCAGAGGAAGGAGCTTGCTGGCTGGAAGTTGGCAAGGTGATATGGAGACAGTGCAGTCAGGATATCCTTGGAAGAAACACGTAACTTCCTGAGCCATACAGGGCCTTCGATACAGGTTTGCAGGAGCGAGAGGATTGTATGTTTGTCCAGAGCCCAGGAAAGAGTGGATAGAGGATGGTACATAGATATATCATCCAGGGCCCGGTAGACTGGACTAACTATCATGGCAGGAGGGAAGACAGTTTCAGGCTCTGAGCTGACTGACTCAGGACCTTGGCATTCTTGGACCCTGGACAGTAGGACAGATGTTAAAATGGGTGAAAAACAAGGCCCAAGTGTCATAATTCTGCTCCACCTGGGACAGCTTCTCAGAAAAAACGACAGTGGAGTTTTGGTGGTTTCCCCTGACACTGAGATAACTGCTTCAGTGTCTGAAGTGAATGCATTGACCTCAATAATGAAGGGTAGGCATGAGGATAAGAGCATTCATAAAGGCCTTCTTCAGATGTTGCAATGAGGTGATTGCTTGGGTGTTCAAGGACAGAGACTTGGGCTTGGAGAAGTGAGGTGAGTGAAACTATGATCAGGCTGTAATTGAGTATAAACCAGTGGTAGAAGTTTGTGAAGCCAAGGAACCTCTGGATTGTACCGCTTTGACCTTCCTCTGGTCCATCTGTACTGCTTTGGGCCTGATGTTGTATCCCGAGAAACCGGATTGATTACCAATCAAACTTACATCACTAACCTGAGCAGCACCTATAACTTCCCTCCATATCGTGATGAGGTTACAGGCACTGCACAAGTCCACCACTGCTCTTTACAGGGTTCCAAATGTCAAATTCCCTGACTTTTCCCTGACTTTCACTGACAAAAAAATTCCATGACCTATAATGAACGAAAAAACAGGTCGCTGCTGTGCTGAGCACTTTTTTTTTTTTTTTTTGGCTTTTTCCTGTTAAATGCACTTTGATATTTTTAGACTTTTTTTTTTTTTTTTTTAAAACTCAGTCTTTGAAGTGGCCATTTTGTAGCCAACGCTCCTAAATTTTTTTTTTTTTTTTCACATTTTCTGGCATATTTGGCTTAGTTAACTGGTACAGCCTGGTGACTGCAGGAAGGGAATAAAGTGATGCTGAAAAAAATAGCCCAGGGCTCAACGCTAAGGATTATTTCAGTGGTTCAAATTATTACTTGCCTTGTTAATATTTTCACTAGCCTTGCCACAAAATGAATAAATAAATAAAATAAAATAGTTTCTGTTGTCAATTTTGTTTTATCTGTTACCTTGTATTCTAATAAATAAACTTATGACACCAATATTTTAGATACCTAAACAATTTTACAATTCTCAATTTCAATTTTAACACCACAGCAAAAACCACGAGCCTAACAAATATAAAGTTCAAACATTATTAAAGATAAGTGACAGCCAGTAAATAAGAACAAATTAACAAATTGCAAGTAATAGCAAAATTAAATATATAGCACAAAGATAGAAATGAAATTTTGCTTAAGTTTTTATGTTTGCAGGTGTTCAGGTACAGAAATTGAACAATTATAAAATAACATTTGCATATTCTTCACTCTGAGTTGCACATTGGTTTTTCATTGCCATTTGAAATAAGTGGCAACCATTGCACTTTTCTTTTTTTTTTGGATTGCAATGTTTGATTTATATTAGACTGCATAATTTCAAAATCTGAAGCAAAAACAGAATGGTGTGACCTTAGCTTTGTGAAATTATGCTACGTGAAACAGAAACAGCAGATGGGCTGAATGAGACGCAGTTTCCCTCTCTGCCAGCAGGTGGCGCTTATGGAACAGCTACCACTGTAAACACAGCAGCGCTGCTGCTGCTGCTGCTGCGTATTAAAGGGATAGTTCACTTTGAAATTAAAATTTGGTATCTATCAGCTTACCCCAAGGGCATCCAAGATGTAGGTGTCTTTTTTCTTCAGTAGATCCAATTTTGATATTTTTAGGTCAAACCGTTCTAGTCTGTCAGTCATATAATGGCAGGTGTAGGTAACTGTAGCTATAAGAGGGAAAAAGAACATGCACAGAGAAATCCAAATTAAACAATTCCCCATCGTATCTACATTGATGGCCTAAGACACGAAACGAGCGGTTTGTGTGAAAGCGACGGTAGTATTCATATCGTTTTTACCTCTTGTACACAACCATGTCCAAGTGATCTGGTCTTGCGCACGTATCCGGTGTGTGACGTGTGTGTACGCTCTGGCAGCGAGAGATCGCTTTCCAGCGCTTTCCGGCGTTTGCGCAGACTAAGCCAGAGCGCGCACACACACGTCACACACCGGATACGTGCGCGCACTCAGATCATCATTTTGGACATGGTTGTGTACAAGAGGTAAAAAACGATACTGTTCGTTTTCTCACACAAACCGCTCGTTTCGTGTCTTAGGCTATCAATGTGTAGTTACGATGGGGAATTGTTTAATTTGGATTTCTCTGTGCATGTTCTTTTTCCCTCTTATAGCTACAGTTACCTACACCTGCCCTTAGACTATGGGCCAGATAAAACCGGGCAAATTAGCATTAGAGCGCAATTCCATAAAAGCGCGAATGGTCGGGGAAAATTCCTCCTGTGATTTACTGACAATGCACACATTAAAGAACACAGACAGACGCAGCCAGATCATTTCCATAATGACCAGCACAATCTACCAAGAGCAGGGCAGATTACCACCTGCTTTAAGACATGCTTTTTTGGGCGTTAAATAATAGCACAAATACAGTAATTTGATGAGCTCAAACATTAATAAATCTAGTTGCGTGATTCATTTGAATACTCTCCTCTCATAAATTTAGCGTCTGAAAGGGAAACTCCTACAAATGCATATTCAATAAGATCAGGCGCAAAAATAACTGTGTCCACACCTTTTCAGCGCTAATTCTTCACTGAGCGTCTTTAGTAAATCCTGACAGTACTATTTTAACTCCAAAAGACAGTTTGCGCTGACACAAGTATAACGACATTGCACTTGTGGTAGCAATGCTATTAATCCTGAATGCGTCTCAGACCACAGTGAAGCTTAGCCTTCCCTTTCCTCTAACACGTGATCAGTATGGAACTGGTGGTCAGGAAGTGCATCAGTCAAGACAAAGGATTCAAATTTCTTTCTTTCTTTCTTTTTAAAGATTTATTTTTGGCATTGTTTCCTTTTATTATGATAGGGCAGTGTAGAGCAGACAGAAGAGAGAGGGGGCAGGACCGGGAAAGCTCCATGAGCTGGGATTCCAACAGCACTAGATGGATTCATAATTCACTGCACTGATTATGATCAGAATCGTTGCCAGTTGTTGAACTTCGAATGAGTCTGGGTATTTCATCTCTTCATTCACTCACCAATGCAAGTCTTATTTCAAATCTGCATTTATTGAATAGACATAAATCAAGCTTTTACTATAAAAAAATCATTCTTGTTACAAAATTTTCATGAAATGATATAATATAAATAACAGCACACGTAATGTGTGTTAATAGAGTGATGTGCATTTTTCAGAGGCTAAGATATGAAATCATATGCTTGCCATAACTTCTTAACTTTGAGAGTTAGCCACAGTGTAGAGTCGGAGATCAGTGCTCATTCAGTCGGATCCAGGCCTCAGTTTGCCTGAATTACACCAGAGGAATGCGTTTTCATCGGCGAATGGACACACTGCTTCTGACGGATGTGTTGGCTGCTTTTTCCCGCTCCTTTGCAAACTCCATTTCAATTTTAGCCTGGATTTTCTCCCAGTCCACTTCCACCTGAATGTAAGCAGGTGCGATAGAAGCATTAATACATTATAAAATAAACCAGAAACAATAAAAGCCCTACAAAGAGGAGACTGGATTTCTGTGAGGACAAACAAACCCATGTGGCTTCAATCCCATCATCCACAGACATTAGCTATGTTTCCATCACAGTTTTTATGTGCATTTTCAAGTATGAGTGATGGAAATGCCAAATTTTGAATAAAAATCCCTTAATGCGCAAAAAAATTTTTACGCTTGCTTGAGGTGGTTTTTGACTTTAATACGAATAATGGGAGATGGAAATGCATTTGCCGAATGAATTCCTCCATGTGCATCAAAAAAGTAACGTGACTTTGCGCAAAGTATTTCTGTATTATTGATTCCCAGAACTGTCTTTCCCAAACAGCAAGCATCTAAGAAAGCTATGACCGCATTTATTTTGTTTCGTCTACTCACTCTGAGGCTCAAGTAAGTTATTATATATGAAAATAAATATATTCAGTGGCTTCTCCTACTTTTCTTAGTGATTTAGTGCCAGTTTATCAGGAAGTGATGATTTTGTTCTCTTTGGCTCGTTGGATGGAAACGGTGCTTGTTTGCAAATGTTTTATGTGATATTCCAATTTTGTGCATAAGTTAAATTCACAAATTTGGATGGAAACCCTGCTATTGTTTGGAAAACGAATCCCGACTGAATAGTGCTACAGAGACACAGAGGTGAAATGTCTTACTCCCTCAGAGTACTGCAGGAATCTCTTGTTGGTCTCCTGCTTTCCAAAGTCCTGCAGGAACTTCTGTCTGTGAGCAAGCACTGTGTCCACGTGAGTTTTGTACTTCACCGCCAACTCCAGAGCCCTGCGGAGAGACACGCATGAGCACGAAACACACGCAGAGAGGACATGTGTCAGGGACAGCCGGTGCTGGGGAGTGGTTTGCAAAGGATGTACAGGAGTGGATATTTCACACGAATCAACTGTCATTTACGCAAAACAAAGATTAAAATGCGGTCTAAAGCACATACAGGAGGTGAATTCATTAATACATTTTTCTTCTTTATTGCACTCTATATCAAATGTCTATTTTACAATGATGAACAGACATAATATAATCTATCCCCCCACAGTTTTGTAATGAACACTAATCAAACAGAAAATAAAATCAGGATATAGTAGTGTGCTTATCATTTGGCAAAGGATGCGTGCAGCTGATGAAGTTCTTAGTAATGCATATTACTAGTCAAAAATGAAGTTTTGATATATTTACAGTAGGAAATTTACTAAATATCTTCATGGAACATGATCTTTACTTAATATCCTAAAGATTTTTGGCATAAAAGAAAAATGGATAATTTTGACCCATACAATGTATTGTTGGCTATTGCTACAAATATACCTATGCTACTTAAAAGGGACCTATTATGCAAAAATCATTTTTATAAGGTGTTTAAACACAGTTGTGTGGCTGCAGTGTGTGAAAACATCGAGCCTATAATGGTAAAAATCCACCCACTCATTTATTTATAATCTAATAAAATCATAAACAGTCTCTCAGGACGAGCTGTTTCAGATTCTCCCTCTGTTCACGTCACCGAGGGGAAGAAATCCCGCCCATTTGTGACGCTGCCCTATAAGCAGAGACACAGCCCTGAGTGAGAAGCTGTGGTCCGCCTCCACCATTAACGTTACTGATCACTGTAGCTGCTGGAGATATACAATGTAGATTTTCAAGTGTTGTGTTTTGGGATGCACTAACGAACATAGTAGTCGCCATATTCTCCCCTCATCTGAGCCACTGAGGACACTGTAGTTAAGTTTCATTTTCTAAGGAAATGTCCCGGAAAAAAATCGGTAAAGTCCACAATACCTGTAGGGATCAATACCAACACTTCGTGCGCGAACGTCAGCTCCAGACAAAGTAAGTGTCATGCGTTTGTTTTCCAAACTGCCCTTCTGAAAGAGCTTCTTGGCACTCTGTAAGGCTAATTGCTAAAGCTACCATTGTCTGTCTTTTTTCACTGCTGCTGTCTTCATGAATGATCGTGAATAGGAATGTGGTAGTTAAAAGTTGCAGATGCAAGTAATGTGAGTCGATCGCTTGAGTTTGTTGAGCTCATAATCACGAGTGGGTCTTATAAAGTTTGTGATAGCATGCCATGCACCATGAGACCAGCTATGCTGTTATTTTTATCCCGCCGTGCTCCCTGTCTGTGCAATTCATAAACGCAAATTTATTATGCATAGTACAATCAGATGACTGACTTTGAAACGGAGTATGTTTTCTGTAAAGATAATAGGCTTGTACTAATCGTGGAATGTTTATTTGCCAAGGCTAGCACTGCTAATGCCGGAGCGTGAGCTCTTGAAGCTCCGCCCTCTTCTCCGGGAGCAACAGCTCACTCACATTTAAAGCAACACACTCCAAATCAGAGCGTTTTGGCTCACACCCTAAAAATGGCAATTTTAACAAGCTATAAAAAATTATCTGTGGGGTATATTGAGCTAAAACTTCACATACACACTCTGGGGACATCAGAGTCTTATTTTACATCTTGTAAAAAGGAGCATAATAGGTCCCCTTTAGCTGAGGAGTAGCTACAGTTTCAGAGGAGCTTCCCCGCACCTGTCCCAGTTGTAGAGGTTGATGTGCATCTGTATGGCGTGGTAAATGAGGTTGGCCTGCAGTAGAGTGGCCTCAGCCTCCTGCATTTGTCCACTGAAGAGCAGAATGTGAGTGAGACATGAGTCTCTCGACGGCAGGTCCTTTATGAAGTTGATGTACTGCACCTTGTCAACCTAGCAGAGACAAAGATGAGTGTTAAAGAGACGGAGAGGAGACTGATGTGAGATATTCTCTCTCAGATTCACCTCTCCTATAGCTGCATACGCCACTTCTGCTGCACTCAGCTCTCTGTTGACCATCGCCAGACCGGCCAGACACGACCAGAGCGTCTGATCCTGGAAGAGAGAGCTCTTCAGTCACACTTCATTAATAAAGCGCTGATGAAACTCATTACACTGCATGCAGTTATTGGTCAAAGTGCTTCTCAGTCATTAGCCTCGTCTGGCATCGGGTATGTGGTGAATAAATGACCCATCTACAATGACCAAACCGAATTCAAGTTCATGTAAGAATTTGTCCTGGTCTTGATCCATTTGAAGCAGAAAGCTTAATGTGCAAATCTATCGCTTATGTGTCAATGGCAAATAACTGCAAACCCACATTAGTTACAGCCAGTGTTAATCAGCTAAATTAACAGGCAACGCTTTACAATAAGTTTCAATGTTCATTCGCATTAGATTACTGGTCAAAAGTTTGGAATAATTCTAATTTTTGAAAGAATCAGCATGTTAGAATGATTTCTGAAGACTGGAGTAATGATGCTGAAAATACAGCTTTGATCACAGAAATAAATTACATTTTAACAGATATTCGCATAGAAAACAGCTGTTTTAAATTCTAATAATATTTCACATTTTACTAGAAAACTGGTAGTATATGTTTCACAAATTAACAATGACCAATACTCTACATTAGATGAATAAATTCTGTTCTGTTATGTTAATTTCTATATATACATTTGTAACATGTCAAGTTGTATAAATGAACATGAATGCATTATAAACAAACATTAATTATCAACAAAAGTATAGAAATTGACAGATTAAGACATTCTTTAAAAATGTGCATCAAACCTAATTCATAACTACTGTTAACAAACTGAACTTTATTTTTATTCCACTTCCTTTTCATGTTGAAGTTTTATTTTAGTTTTGGGCCTGTTTACACCTGGTCTCGTCATGCGTTTTCTGTGATCAGACATCAATCTGATCTTTTAAAACCGTTCCATTTACACTTGGCCACATAAATATGTCTGCACAAAATGAATATATATCTGATCTGCTATATGCAAATTTAACAGCGTTCTCGTTAACGAAACCAGCAGATAAGCGCTGCATTTTATTCATTATCAGTGAATTTCAACATCAAAGACTGCAACAGGAGAGCGCACAGCATCAGCACTGGAAAGATACGTTAGTCTCACTATTTTTAATGAAGATGATTGTGTGTTGAGCGTCTGCGGCTTACTTTCAGTTTCATTCGCAGCAGTTTGC
Source organism: Tor tambroides (assembly GCA_021397915.2). Classification (NCBI taxonomy): domain Eukaryota; kingdom Metazoa; phylum Chordata; class Actinopteri; order Cypriniformes; family Cyprinidae; genus Tor; species Tor tambroides. The sequence goes on along the minus strand of JAFVLL020002577.1, from coordinate 1,117 downwards.
GTGTCGGCTTGCTGAAGAGATACTCAGCTACTCATCCGCGGCGATGCTTGTTGCATTAGCGCTGTCATATCTGACTATAACATGCCATATATAGCCTATAACACACTCTCACATGTTTATAATTGTAACATTTTGGGAGAAGTAAAAGGTGCATATGCGGTTTTAACAACCAGATGCATTTACACTTGTCCAGTTTCGTCTGGAATGCGGCTCAGATCACCTCCTGATCAGATTTAAATCTTGAAAGCGTTTCGGAGGGCATTTACACTGGGTCTTTTTACAATCGGATAACTATCCGATCAGAGAAAACACATGAAGTGACCAGGTGTAAACAGGCCCTTAGTTTCATGTTTATGATGGTGTGGCTCTACCCTGTTGTGATACAGAAACACAGTCCCTCCTGCACTAGTTCCTGTTTTAAGGGTGGAGGCTTTATTAACCGCTGCCCTCTACTGGTGTCACACTTCACAGAAGAGGACAAAAAAACCAGACAGAGAAACATACCTCCTCCTCAGGAGCACAGAGACAGGAGGAGAAATGACAACCATCAGACATCAACACAAACAACACACACACACACACACACCTGACCTGCACTCAACACAATAAGATCACAACAATGAATATGAATATCATTCCTAGTCAGTCATCCTAGTTGTTTTTGTTTACTGGTGTGTTATGTCTTCAGTGTTTTTATTTGACTATACAGTAGGATCTGTTTTGGTTTTTCACATGTTGTGAAATGTTCTTGGTTCATCTGGCTGTGTGTGATTTTTTTTGTCAGATATACTAATATCCCTAATAAGGGAATATAACTGTGCACTGTCAGAGTGTTCCTGCTGACCTTGGCGAAGCGGCAGATGCGGAGTGCGTCCTCCCAGCGGCCGCTGCTGGTGTACTCCTGCAGTAAAGCAGGGTACGGAGACACAGCGGTGCACACCAGAGAGCCGTCCACCCGTCTGACCGTCACCTGAGTGCCCACATAACTGACCATCTGAGGAGGACGACTGAACTCACTGCAGAAAACAGCACCCGCAGCACATGACCGCATTACTGACCCTTATACAGCGCTGAATTAGGTCACTAGTGTTTCCAGCAGTTAAAATGGCTTTAAGTC
>JAFVLL020002575.1:0-15236 GCA_021397915.2 Tor tambroides | reverse complement strand
CAGTTTGGATAAAAAATGCATAAATGTAATTAAAGCCAACATTCATAACCAAATGTTACTTAATATAATGTAATGTGTTTCTATAACCTTAAAACAAGTACAACAGCATTTGTAAATATGAACCACTTTAAATACACCACCAGGATATATTTTAAATAACTGGCTTCTCAAGAGAGCTTACTGAGCCCAGAGGCAGAGCTGCACCAAGTGGCCCATTGAGCCCAGAGGCAGAGCTGCACCACATGGCCTAGGGAGTCTATGCAATTATGGTTAATTAAAAAATAAAAGTTCAGTACACAATAAGCATGCAACTTGTTTTAATAACTGCTTGTCTATCTGTCAAAATGCTACATCTGCTGTCTTAAAAGTATCTCTTCATCACTCTGTTTGACATTTTTTCACTGTTTTGCTCAGACAAGGAGACTAAATGTAAAGATTTTTAAAACTGCACAAAGTGCATGAATATTTAGCTAATGATTTAAGGACTAGGGTAGTTTATGATTGGTTGTTCAGCAAGGGACTGAGCAAAACAGTGAAAACATAACATTTTCAAGCTGTATACTTTATTTTTGGTACCACAATTCAGGTTAAAGCCACAAAAGTGGTGCTAACTCTGCTCTGGAGCAGGTTTTCATAATCAAAGGAAAAAAACTTGTCTTTACCTTGGGTATGAAAAGATGTTCACCCACTGTTAAAGGTATAGTTCACCCAAAAATGAAAATTACCCCATGATTTACTCACCCTCAAGCCATCCTAGGAGTATATGACTTTCTTCTTTCAGATGAATACAATCAGAATTACATTAAAAAATGTCTTGGCTTTTCCGAGCTTTATAATGGCAGTGAATGGGGTTGAGATTTTGAAGCCTAAAAAAGTGCATCTATTCATCGCCCCACACGGCCAGTGATGTGTTTGTGTAAGAAAAATATCCATATTTACAACTTTATAAACTGTAATCTAGTTTCTGTTAACAGTCGTACGCGCTCCAGCGTATGATGTAGGATTTAGGCGTAGTGAGAATATGCTAGTCTTGTGAGAACCAAGTTTTGTTTACAGCAAAGTAAAACCAGTCTCCTCTTGGCTTATATCAAAATCCTCCATTTATCTTTACAAATCCTATGACAGCAGAATCTACAGATTATTGTTTATAAAGTTTTAAACATGAATATTTTTCTTACACAAACTCTTCACTTCAGAAGGCATTTATTCACCCCCAGAGCCGCGTGGAGCACTTTTTTTATGATGGATGGATGCACTTTTTTGGCCTTCAAAATTTCCACCCCCATTTAATTTTCATTTTTGGGTGAAAAAAATAGCATCAAAATGGCATTATACCACCAAATCATATGTATCAGACCTGTTAAACAATGTGTTATCCTCTCTTACCTCTCACAGTTGTGACCTGTGGTGTGACCCCTGCAGTTCAGACACTCGCCAGTAACTGGGTTGCACTGTTCACTGTTCCCGTTACAGAAGCAGGGCTGGCACTGAGGGAAATCCCAATGGTTGGGCTTACAGTTGCCACATTGCCGCCCATATGCCCCTGGCACACATAAACACTGGCCCGTCGTGGGGTGGCAGAATAGATTCTGAGAGCCCAGAGGGTTACAGTCACACGCTAATGAGGAAGTGATCAGAAAAACATTGTTGATGTTACTCTATGCTAATGGCTATGTTGGTGTTCATTGCTTTGTGTATGTGTGCATATGTGTAGTTTCACTAACGTCTACATCCTGAGGGTCCAAACAGGTAGGTAGCCGGGGCACAAGTGTCGCAGTTCCTGCCCAAAACGTTGGGTCGACACTGACACTGCCCACCGATATTGTCACACACTGTGCTCAGAGAACCTTGGGGGTCACACTTACACTCTGCCAATGATAATTGAGAGACAAATGGCTTTTATTCAGCAAAACTCTGATCGTTTCCTGTCCATGCCTACTTTAATTTTGAAATTGTTTGAAGGGCAGAAAGTTTAAAAATAATGCACTTTTAAAGCTGAAGTACACAATTTCTGCACCACTAGCATCACCAAACTAAAAATACTGGTTGTTTTAAAATAGGATTCATAAACAGGTAATTCATTTGAAAATATCTAGTATTTAATACATTTAGCTGCATTTGTTATTCTTCTGTGTTTCTCACCCAGAGCTCCATTGTGCAGTAGTGCCGACACACTGGAAGTGTAACCTCTGCAAATATCCGTTAAGGGTATTTTGATAACACTCTGGCTGCGTTCCATACATCGGTATTTCTGGAACATCTCCCAGTCCTCCCGCTGCTGGGGTCCACCAGAAAACAGATCCAGGTCTTGCACCTCTGGCAAAAGCACTATCTACAGAAGTCAGAGGTCAAGGTTTAAGTCAATAAGCATTAATATTGTAACAAACCATTGTGTTGTGAATGTAGAGCTAGAGGAAAAAAATATTTGCATTAGTGGGTATGTGTGGGTAATTGCAAATGTGATTTAGTTCATGTTATATTCATGCACTGTGAAGAAGATTTTTATAACTTGTAAATAAAAAGATTACTGGAGTGTGTTTTACAAGAAAATACAATTTCAGTCTTTCTACTTAAAAATTTCATGTTTAACTTAAAGTGTTACTTGCTGTTTCTTTGCAATTAATTGTTTGTGAATTTTTAAGTGAAAATTGTTTTGAAGTAAGGAAAAGTTCTTAAAATGGAGTTCAATTTGCCAAATGTACCATATAGAGTCATTCAAACATTTATAAAGGTATGATGTCTTATTTCAGATCTAAAAATAGCTGCATTCTGTATTTTACATATGTTTTTATGGTCCCCACCAATAGTGACCATTGTTGATGAGGCTTAATAAAAGCTAAGTTTTAATTAAAATGTAAAAATGCAACATGGTGTCTGGGGTTGGTTTAGGGCTAGAGATTAATGTAAGTTAATGGAAAGTCATCACCAGCACAGTAAACTGTGTATTAATATTATTTTAAAAAAGCTAAATCATTTGTACATAATTTGTAAAGTATATACTATTTTTGCTTTAATTATAAAAAAGCTGTTAATTCATGCATTTAATTAACATAAATTAATACCAAATCATATTACATAAACTTACTGAATCTACAAGCGTGTGAGGAGACGAGTGATAGCTGTATGATGAGTACTGTGGGAAGCTAATTTTCACTGTGTAATTCTGACCCTTCTCCAAACACACTGGACCAGGCAGAACTGCATATCTGAAACACACAAACACATGTTCAGGAGTCAAATACACAATAAACAAAACTAAACTCCGCACACACCCTAATGCAGCCTTACCTGGATCCAGGGTGCAGTGAGACCGTCTGCTCATCATTGTATGTAGAAGTGCAGTGTGCTGATGGGTAAGTGCCTCTGGGCCGCTCTATCTGTACTACAACCTGCTCCCATTCATCTGGCAACTACAATAAATGCATCAAACACGTGTTTACTTGAATATGCTGCCTGTGTAGCAGATACTGTAAGTTATAAATTAAATATTGTAGTTTTTTTTATTACCAGCGGTTCATAGCGCATCATTAAGTTGTATTCCATAGATCGTGGTAAATTGTAAACGTTGAACCTCAGTGTTTCACCCTCTGGTACATTCACAAATCCTTTGCCTGTCCAGGTGGGTTTACGATCCAAAGGTAACGGTCTCTGAAGCACTTTTACTTCCTGCATACAATCAATAAACACTCTGAATTTACTCATACAAATAAATTTAGTTCTGTTACATGTTATTGCGAAGAACTAAAACACTCATTGGGAATCACTCATAGAACACCATGTCTGTGTATATCCTTCATAAAACTATTTGTACATACATTTTCTCTTTCAAATTTTCTCAAGTATTCGTAAAAGCAAACAATCATGAATTATCACCCTTGTTCATATAACCATTCTTACTGTATGTAAATTGTCACCTTCAATTAAGTAAATTATTTTGCAAATACTGCTATTAGTTTGTAAAACCGATCTTACAAAATCGAACGCATTTAATTTGTATTGTAAAACTATTCTTAAATTGTTGCACTTAATTTGTTTATAAAACTTCTTGTAAATTTTTGCATTGTCACATGATGTAAATTATCACATTCAATTCATTTGTAAAATCACATGTAAACTGTGACATCTAGTTTATTCGTGGTTACAAAGCCATTTGGTAACTCTTTAGTATAGGGACCAATTCTCACTGTTAGCTAGTTGCTTATTAGCATGTCTATTATTAACATATTGGCTGTTTATTAGTACTTACAAATCACAGATTCTGCATGACCATATTCTACATCCCTAATCCTATCCAATACCTAAACTTAACAACTACCTTACTAACTATTAATAAACAGCAAATTAGTTTATTATTTAATGAGTTTAGTGAGGCAAAAGTCGTAGTTAGTGGTTTGTTAATGGTGAGAATTGGACCTTAAAATAAAGTGTGACCAACCATTCTTATGTAAATGATCAAATTAAATGATCAAAATTGTTTGTAAAAGCATTATTACACCGTGTCTACACCAGACGCAACAGCTGTCGTGCCACAACAGCTAAAGTCTGTCTACACTGAACGCGACAAAACGACCGTTGCAAATCATTTGAACTTTGTGTCAGTACGTCATAAATAGAACGAGGCAGCAGTTTACTGTCGGGGATTTGTCGTGTCGCGCCACATCTAGTGTAGACAACATCACTGATTACAACAAGTTCTATAGTACAGTATGTCTGGTGTAGACACCGCGTTATGTAAACAGTCGTGCAGTTTTTTCGTAAAATCATTGTTACATAAATTGTTACATTCACTACATTCGTAAAACTGTATTATGTAAATTGTCACAATTTAAAAATGCTAATTTTTTATTTTTAAATGTTGAATTTTCTGCTTGTGTTGCATGAATGAAGGCCAATTTTACACTCACCGGTCCAAAGGAAGCATCCTCAGCTTCGTAAATATAGTGGTCCAGTGCCGCAAAGTAGTACCCAGAATGCACCTGGTCGCAACGCCTACCAAACATATGCCTCTTACAAGCGCATTGCCCTGTCTCCCGAGAACAACCATAGAGTGAAAAAGTGAAAAAAAATATAAGTAAGAATATTTATGTAGGTGTGGATAAATACTTATACTTACTAATTATAATTATATATATACTTGTACTTACTTATTATTCAAAGCCCCACCTACGTCACAGTCACATGGTCTGCAGCCATCCATATCATTACTGAGACCCCAGTGCTGCGGCTGAAAGGGAAAACTGTCTTATGGACAAGCACAAATTCACAATTACATACACTTGTAATAACGCTCTTTTACCAGACACTGATCACAATTTCGTCCAGTCACAAGACGTTTGCAGTAACAGCTTCCTGTCTGTATATCACAGGGACTTCCTGCTGGGAGTGTGCCTAGAGGATTACAGCTGCATGCTGGGTTTACAAAAACACACACAAAAGAAAGAATAAAACAAACATGATCAAACAGGAAGCCAGGTGTCAAAATCTTGGATGAACATGAAAAAAGCTGCTGGTGTGTGAAAATATGTGTGTTTACGCACAACGACAGCCTAATGTGTCATCGCTGAGGCCATAATGTCCCTTTTTACAGTGGTCACAACGTTGTCCCTCAACATTAGGTTTGCAACGACACTGTCCGGCAATCATATCTCTTAGAACATCCGTAGCTCTGTCACATAAGCCTTCGTTCAGAGAACCACGTGGGTCACAATCACAGGCTAAACACAAACAGATTACACAATAATAAATTAAAATCAAATAAAATTAATTACATTTCTATCATGACAACACTTGGAGGGTTTAACATGATAATGTACATGACAATGTTAATGTGTTTGGTCTTGACAGAATAGATCTGCTACACTGCTGTGGCAGAGCAAGTATCGAGACTTGCTACTGCCAATACATCCACAACATGCTGCTGTGAGCATGTAAGAAATACTCCTGCTGCACCTATAACATATATGAAATAACCCCCATATATAGCATACATGAATCACCCTGTAGCAGATCTATACAGGTGGAGCTGGGGAAGGTGGAGGGTTTCTGAAGCATTTTGCAACTGCTACAGCAAGCACTAGCGAAGTATTTGAATGTTGAGCAGCAAGCTCATTGGCTGCTGATACAACTAGAACCAATCAGCTGTGCCATGTGGTGATATCATTATGTCAGATTGAGTTAGCCCTATCGAACTGCACCATCTAGAGCAGTGGTCTCAAACTCAATTCCTCGAGGGCCACAGTTCTGCAGAGTTTAGCTCCAACCAGCCCCAAATCACACCTGCTTGGAAGTTTCTAGTAATCCTGAAGACCTTGATTAGCTGAATCAGGTGTGTTTGATTAGGGTTGGAGCTAAACTGTGCAGAGCTGTGGCCCTCCAGGAATTGAGTTTGTGACCAATGATCTAGAGTTTCATGACAGAACTTTGGATTTCTTTAATATGCACAGCCAGTTTACTTTTAATTATTTAACTCTGAAATAAGCTATTAAATTGTACTTAACCCATAACATGCCTTCAAGTAATGCATATCATAAGAAAGCTTTACAGCATTCCTTCTGCACTGTAACGGAACAAAATCGATCTATTTGAGAGTGTTAAACACACTTACACTCGCAGATCCTGGGGTCTCTGATATCCCTACCAGGGTGCCTGTAGTAAAAGGGTTTGCAGTTCTCACACCATTGGCCCTCTGTGTTGTGCTGACAGTCATCACACACTCCTCCACTCCTATTTCCCGATGACAGATACACCGCCATGTCAAAATGACAGGAATACGAGTGATGGTTACACTCACATCCTGAGAGAAAGAAAAAAGTGGGAAATAATGTTGAGTCCCACTTTATATTAGGTGGCCTTAACTACTATGTACTTACATTTAAGTTAATCATTTGGTAGAATGCACTTATTGTATACATACATGTTTTTACATTGTACTTATATTTTTACAATACCTGCATGTAATTACATCTGCAATTAATTTCTGTAATTACCTGTATAATTACACTGTTGACCCATCCCTTACACCTTAAAGGTGCACTAAGCGATTTTTGAAAAACACTTTTGACCACAGTGTCGGACTGAGTCCCAAAAAACACTTGTAGCCAATCAGCAGTAAGGGGGCGTGTCTTGTACTGATAGAGAGAAGAGAGCACTCAATTTGAGCGCACAGGACGGATATTAGCAGATCGACTATAGATAGAGACAATTGGAAGATAAAAAAGAGGAAAATATCGGAGGAACAAAACATTAAAAAGAAGGGTTAAGAGGTAGATTAACGTTGATTTTGCTTCGTTTCACACAACTTATCCATGTTGGCTTTTGTTTGAATATGCTTGTGTGTCATCTTCACTTGTTTCCACGATCGTCGTTGCCATGGTTGTGTATGTACGTGTGGAGCGGAGATTTCAAAATAGGGGCGAGGTCCTGTTAGGCTATGGGCATGTTTGTTTTGGTGCTTTCAAATAGCAACATCATTTGCCAAAAATCGCTTAGTGCACCTTTAACCCACCCTTAAACCCACCAAACCTGTACCCGTACCCCACCTCAATAGCAGCAAAAGTGTTATACAATATGAACACAATTAGTACAATGTACTTGTTTTTTGATGTACGGCCACCTGATATAAAGTGGGACCTAATGTTGTTATGTTTTCTAATAAACTGTGGGCTGTCATACTCTTGCATGCATTTGTTTCTCGGCCCACTGCTGGTCTCCAGGGCAGATCTTGGTAAAACTCCTCACACTCTTCACAGTTCAGTCCAGTAGTGTGGTGATTACACATGCAATGACCATGAACCTGCACACACAGGCACAGGTGAGTAGTGCGAGTGAATCCGGATTGTGATTGTTGTTGTTGTGTGTACTCACCATGCCCTCGACCCCTGCCTCATTGCCGACCGGTGCACACTTGGAGGCGTGGCCATAGCAGAAACAGTTGCCACGGACGACCATATCGTAGAGAGCGTAATAGTATTTCTCTTTCACCCCTTCTCGGTCATCAAACAGATCATCACCTAGAGTGTGCAACTTTTCCATCCGTATGCGCAAGTTTGTGATCTTCAGTAGGTCTACATGCACGTAACACACATACAAACAAATATCAGTAGTCCGACTAAAAACGTATACACAATTGCGTGAAAATTCAGTAGATCAATCAAATCAAACATGATTTACTTACTCTGAATGCGTGGGCTGTAAGGGTCAGGAATCTTAAATGCAGGATCAAGCGCCCTAAAAATGACCTGTGCACAAGTACACAAAAACAGTGCCTCAAGAGTTTACATACTACTGTTTGGCTAGTATGTATGAGTATCTATGTGTATATTTGTCTGTATGCACGTGTTCTACACACTTCCCCTTCTGTTGATGGCTCAATGCCTGAATAGCGGCTGTCACAAATGACATCATCCACTTTTCTGATTGGCCCCTGAGGGACGTGCGGATAGGATTCAGGGCAGTTGAATGCGTAGTAACGGTACACCTGCCAGCTTCGCCCATAATCTGCCGAACGCTCAATCAGCATGGCTGCCGGACGGAATGTCTGTGGAAAAAAGAAATTTGTTTAATTCAGACACTAAAAAAAGCAAACGTTTCTCAGAAACATCGTAGCAACTTAGCAAGGAGATCAGAGAGACCGCCAATAGTCTATTTGCAAAGCTTTCAGAAATGCAGCTCTGGACTTGAAGAGAAGAACTTCAAACATATATGCACATATGTTCTACATTCCTCAAGACTGCTCTTCAGTGTGTTTATATGTGCGTGAATGTGTCTTTCTCACCTTAAAGGTCATGATGAGGTGTGTGAAGTGGAATTCGGCTTCAAAATCCAGCTGAATGGTCACATTTTCAACTCCTGATATAGAGGAATGGATAAATGAGTGAAGAAAGAAAGAAATGAGGTTAGGAAGAGAGGTGGAAATTTAGTGGACTCTTTCTAAATAATATTTTATGCAACAGTTCCAGTTGTCTAATTTGATTGTTGAAGTATCTACTGAATTCGTGCTGATTTTGCACCTTGTGTGACATAACTTGTTGTTACACTACATATATTTCATATAAGTCGAATTTTCTAAACATTTAATTATTAAAATGCTCTTAATTTTATATATTTTAGAAAAACACAGTAATATATTAAATATTCGTTCACTCCAAAGGATCTGGTATTGATGGTTTCCAAGTTCAAAATATCAAAGTCAGTGGGTTATTTCATGAGAAAAGAATTTTCCTTGATCTTTTGAAACAAAAGACTTCACTGTCTTATGTAAACATACTGTAAGTTTCAGAAGTCAAAAGTTCCTCCTGAGTCTAAAATGATCCCTGTGTACAAATGTGCCTGTTCTCTAACCTATAGGGCCAGATTTACTAACAGATTTTTTGGCGTTAAAATAGTACTGTCAGGATTTACTAAAGACGCGGAGTGAAGAATTAGCGCTGAAAAGGCGTGGACACAGTTATTTTTGCGTCTGACCTTACTGAATATGCATTTGTAGGAGTTTCCCTTTCAGACAAAATTTATGGGAGGAGAGTATTAAAATGAATCACGCAATGCGATTTACTAACGTTTGTGCTCGTCAAATTACTGATATTTGCGCCATTTTTTAACGCCCCAAAAAAAAGCACGGTCATTATGGAAATGATCTGTGTTCTCTATTGTGTGCACTGTCAGTAAATCACACGCAGAATTTCCCCTCCCATGGGCGCTTTTATGGAATTGTGCTCTAATGCTAATTTGCCCTGTTTAGTAAATCTGGCCCATAGTAAAATAGATGAAAAACAGTACATGAATTGAGTAGTATGTCTAAATTCATAGTACTTTTAAAAATGACACAGCTCATTTTTTAAGCTAAGCTATAAAAACTACTTGTTGTGCAATCAATAGATTTCTGGCATCAGAATCCCATACAGTATAAATACACGACAGCCCACATTTGCACATCAACGACTCCTGTTGGGTGTTGAGAAACATCCAGTCATAGTGAAGTAATATAAAGGAAGCAGGATAGATACCAGTATTCCAAAACCCCAGAAGAGGATAATGTAAGACATGCTCAATGAATCATGCTCACGCTCAGGAATGCTGAACTTTAACATAGTCAACATAGTGGTTGATGGCAACATAGTTGGATAGTTTTTTGAACCACAGTTTAAATTTAAGTTTGCAAAGAGAAGGATTGGGCTGCTTAAACGATATTAGACTTGACGGAGAATCCACAGCAAATAAGTAAATATTTTAACTGATTTTATGTGCATAGATACATAGCTTTTGCATTCACTCTCAAAACTTGTACATTCTCTTCTAAATGTATTGAAGTCCCCTGAAAAATGTTGTGTTTTGATTGCAAAAGCATTTAAATTTCGTTTTTCCTCACACCTGATAATTCCCATCACAAAATTTTTGTGAGCAAACACAAAGTTTATCAGGACAACGTAAAAAGTTTTTGCCAGAGAATGCAAAGTTTCTTGAGGGAATGCAAAATTTGTCCGAGAACGCACAAGCATTGAAATATAATTTTTCCTCCCATCTAAATTTTTTCCATCACCATGTCTTTTTAGGGGCTCCACACAATACAAATCTTAAAGGTACAGTAGCAACTGTAAAACAGGCTGTTTAATTCTAGTAGTCAGATGGAAAACGGTTATGAAAAACTAAATAATGAGAAGTGTAACATTATAAGCAGTCCATAAATGATCAAACTATCACTGTACATAGAGTAACATTATACACTAAAGGAACTTGAAAATGTAAAAAAGCATAACAGGACCCTTTTAAAATCACAACAAACATTATTGAAACTTAGAAACATTATAGAAAATGTCCACATTTTCTTCTTTATATTTAGTGGGAACAAGAGTGTAACAAAAAATGCCAAATAAAGCATCCAAAGTCATAAATTCCCTGAATTAGTGATGCCATGCCACACCCTTACATTCAGTCCGGTAGCGTGACTGTTGTGGAAGCCGGTCGCTAGGGAGAGAGCAGGCCAGCTGTTTCCCACGCCCAGCAGCTGCATTCATCCCAACTCTTACTTTCTCATTCCCACTACTTCCTGTCAGCTCTTCTTCTCAGCTGAACTACTTCTTTTTCTTTTTCTCCCTACTATTTTCTCTTTGTCTGCCCAAGTTTCTGCAATGATACATAGTACTGTATGTTCTTCCAGTGTATATTCTTTTGGGACCAATGATAAGAGAATTGTGTGTTTTTGTGAGACTTGAAGGTATATTTCATTAGTTTTCAAAATATTTGAGTGATTTGAGTCTTATTCATGTTTCATTCAAAGGAATAATTCACCCAAAATGAAAATTCTGTCATCATTTATTCACCCAGATGTCATTCCAAACCTCTTTCTTATTCCTAGACCTAGACTTACCTAGACATTCCTACACAAAGTAATACATTTTGGTAACTTTTTGGTAGTATTTTTGAAGAATGTTGGTTACAAAGTAATTCTGGTGACCATTGACTTCAACAATATGGACAAAAAACACTGAGACATATCTCAAAGTATCATCTTTTATATTCCACAGAGTAAATAATGACAAAATTTTATTTTTGGGGGGTGAACTATCCCTTTAAGTATTAACTTTGTCTCAGGCGTTACTAAATTACTAATAAAACACACAAATGAGACAATTGTTGGCATACCCCTTACGAAATTGAACCATGGTTTTTTAGCATATTAATTACCATTTGTACCATATGAACCACAGTTTTACTACAGATACCATGGTTAAACTAAGACCATGGTTCATTTGTGGTTACTATGGTTTAACTATAGTAACCATGTTTTTTTGTTTGTTTTATTTGTAGTAAAACCATGGCTAATTTTCATAAGGGACAGCTGGAAGCTACAAATATGTACACAGAAAACCTCAGATAATTTGGTCTTTGAACAATTTTTCAATATTTGAGTTCATTTGAGATTCAACTTTTGATTGCAACTTTTTTATCTTTGTAAATCTGAGCTAAGTTTGAGACTTTGTTGATATCTCCCATTAAACTCTATAGGAGACATATGAGATTACTGAGAAACAACTGAGATATTAATGAGATCTTTTTTGTGATTGTTCTTACTGTTGTGTGAGAACTTACCGTTCTCGGACTGCCACCAGGTTTTGAGGCGGTTGGGAGTGAAGGTTGTTACCACATTCTCAATGGTGTGGCTGTTGGGGTGGGTGAACTCATTGTACATCCGCCGAGAATCGCATTCAAAACAGTCTTTTGTGGCCTGATGATGGACACAGATCGAGATGCAGATGTTAGTGGAGCGTGTGAGACATATAGAGTCTTTTGGGGTTTAGCAAAAAGAAAAACACATTCATACGGACAGCAGGAATCCAGATGTTCTGGATGTGCACCTGTTTTTCTCACCCTCTCATACACATGACTCACTAACATAAACACATGCATACACAGAAAAACTCACACAGACTAAATCTAACTGACTTGGTCAAGCAAAATGACATACATGACCAAGTCAGAGAAACAGAAAAATGTACATTTTTTTCATACAATGAAAGTTAACAGGGACTGGTGCTGCAGAGCTCAAAAACGGACAAAAATGCATTATAAAAGCAATCTAAATGACTATATTTGCTATATAATGCGCTATATATTGGACCAGATTTACTAAACAGGGCAAAATAGCGTGAGAGCGCAATCCCATAAAAGTGGTGATGGGAGTGGAGAGTTCTGCGGTTTATCCACTGACAGCGCACCTATTAATAAACACAGACGCAGCCAGACCATTTCCATAATGACCAACTAAATCTACCAAGAGCAGTGCAAATTAGCATACTTTTATGGTGGGTTTCTAAATAGCTTCCAACCCCATTTATAATCATTGTAAGGAAAAGAATCACTAAGACATTCTTCAAAACGTCTCCACAAAGATCACTACAAATCATCTCCTTCTCCAACATGAGAGAAAGTCATAAGGATTTGGAATGTCATTAGGTTGACTAAATGATGAAATCATTTTCATTTCCGTTTAAACTATTTCTTTAAGATTTGATCTCATACCTATAAATCCAGCATGTGCTAGACATTGGACTATTCAGTTCCCGATCAAACCTACACACAGTTCAGATCACACGCATATCACACATTGACATTTACAGCCAGACTTTAGTCTGAGCTTCTCACCATTGCTCACAATATATAACTCAGAATACATAGAAAAAATGGGCCACACAGATAGTGTAATGAGCAAAACAGTGGCCTAAGGGGGTCTGGGCCTTCATCCTCCCACCACATACTCTCCACACAGAGATCTGATTGTTAATCAGACAGTGAATATGGAAAGTATGGAAAGCAAGCCACCCAACAACATAGAAAGATTATAAAAAACAGATGTTTTGAGGTTATATATGTAATGTATAAGAGATGGAAAAAACAACTGAAAAATTAAAAAATATATATATAAATAAGCATATTTTTTATAATTTATGCATCGTGTCATTAATTTAATGACAATCAGATCGGCTTACCTCAAAATTGTCATTACTGCAATGGATTTTTGCATTTTCCTCATTATTCTCAACGGTAATTCTCATTATTGTAATACAAATATTTGCAATTATTATAATAAAATTTATCATATGAAATTTAGTATATAAGTCATGTACAATATATGGAGAAAATAACTGAAAATGTATATATTAATATAAAAAACAATTTACATTGTAGCATAAAAAATAATTATACTTACCATATTTTGTGTTTAAACCAGTTTAACATATCTTGGGATATTTCAAGGCCAAGGTCACATGACTGTGTCTAACTATGAATTACCTGCAAATGGCTCACAATGCAGAATCTCTCTGGTCCATCCAGTCCGCAGGTGGAGGAGGCTGTAAGCCGATGTGCTCTTCCTATCAGCAAATCACCTGTAGCAGGGTAACAACTCCCCTCTGCACACATGTCATTGTGATCGGGTAATTGCGCCAGGGTGTGCAAAGCAATAGCTATGGGAATCACATTGATTGCACTGATTAGATTGCATCTTAATATTTTGAACATGAGTGGCATAACAAGTTTCATAAATCTCAATTGATAACTGGAGACATTAAAAAAAGTACAATGCAATCATGCAATAAACCAACACTGACCTGTGACAGCATGCCCTAAGACCAAAACTTATAGAAACAGAAAATAAGCATTTGTGTATTTGAATTTTGAATCAAAATCTTAGAGTTTCCGTGATACAACCCTTGACAACTAGCACCTTAGTTATGTAACTCATACATTATTTCTATTTCATTTTAATGTGTTTACTATTACATCACTGAAACATTGTGTGAACTGTGCACATGGTTAATCATTTTGGCTTCTGGTTACAACAGAGTCTGTTTCTAATTATGCACACAAACCCCTAGACACCAAACCTGACACTATGTAACACCAAAATGAAACACATTTACACTGGATGCTGACTTTGGACCACATAACATTTCTCAAATATACCTGTATCTTTTTTCCATACTTATTATTTCTACTTCTGAAGTATAAGTAAAATAAAGTTTCAAAATAGCACTAAAACCGCTTTGAATCACAATAGGTTTTCATGTACTACTGGCACCTTACAGAAACCAGAGCACCACACTGATCTGTGTAAAAACAGTAATATTTCTGGGTCACTATCAAACTTCTAGTCAAACATAAACTGTATCAAATGAAAGCAAGCGTCTGTTACATTTGCGTTATGAATGGAAGCATACTTATAAACAAAACTTACATATCGTAAGAGCTGTAATCCGGAGAATCCACATTGTTGCTGTCGTTCTCCAGTAATGTTTTCCAGAGCTGAATAACTGCGCGTGGAGAGTGGGAGAAGAAGCTCCCGCCCATGATATTAAACAAGGCTGATTTACGCGTGTAGTGCTGCTACAAAAACTGTATCACGCCAAACACTCTGGCGAAGTCTCAAATCCTTGTGAGCTGCCTACCAAGACAGTATTCTGAGGCAGCAGGTTTTAGAATAAACGTGATTTTATGGCGCAAACGCGAACAGCAGGTTTTGGGCATCATACTGTATAGGCGCGGTGACAAACAACGTTTTAGTTTAAAGAACAGTTATTACGTTAAAAAAGTTCGTGATTTCCACGCACTTTCTGATTACGGGGGGAAAAAAGCCTCTTAAATCTATGATTCTGTGTGGCGTTATGAATAATGTGAAACATATACTTAGCCTATATTACGTCTCTGGTAGCCTAATGTTACAGGATAAAACTGTTAAATAATAA
>JAFVLL020002573.1:0-10249 GCA_021397915.2 Tor tambroides | reverse complement strand
CCACCCATCCCCACCCCTAAACCTACCCATCTCCACCCCCTGGATGTGGATCCAACCCCGCCCCCTGGATCTTTGTTCTGCAGTGAGGGGCTATGCAAACTTATCCCTGTTTTGTGTGTGAATGTTTAATGGGATATGCTCAAAAACATGAAATGGCTATATACAATTCTCTCAAAAGATAAATACACAAATATATAGTCTAATTGTTTGTTTTGTTAGGTTAAGTGCCTTAAGTCTTAAGTTAATTGACTGTATTTTTTTGACTTTGTTTGGAACAATTTCCACTATGGGATGCATCTCCGACCGGAAACTAACAATGAAATTTAATTTTTTTCTACCTATTAGATTGTGTTTATTAACATCTACACCTACCCCAACCCTAAACATACTCCTTACAATAATGCAAAAATAGTAATTATTGTTGTACAGTGTGACACAAATTACGCCATATCGATGTGCGCATGCCCAGTAGCGCCATACTTATCCGTTCTAGTCTTAGCCGCCAAATAGATAAAGAAACTGGCAATATTGTGTGCGTAGATGCAAGTTATTTAATATCAACTTCATATTTAAATATTGTAAAAAAGAAATGGTTCTGTTCGTCTAAATGTCAGTTATGTGCGGCATCGTGCCTGTTCTGACATTATGAACAAATGCACGAATATAGGCGTCATATTGCATAAATAATCCAGTGAAGTCTTGTAAACAATTAAGGCCCCTTTTACCCATAATATTTTTATTGTTGGAAGTTGGAGTAAGATGTACTCACCCTCAGCACACACTCCAAAAATTACAATGTGAATCTGTAAATTTGGTGTCTTTGTCTTTGTAGTGTCAGGTGGATCATATGCATTGGTGAAGTTCAAGTTTGTCAAGCAAAGAGGACATGAGATGTTTCATGATGTCCGGCACCTCAAAATAGGTAAGTGAGGGTGTTTAATAGGGTAGGATGTCAATAAACCAAATTCAGTGTGGCTGCATAGGTTTCAGTAAACTTAAAAGCCTCAAGCTGAGGCTGTCAAAGTACTTTACCATGTTCACTTCCTAGGGATTGGCATTCGGTTGAGGCTAGAAGGGATACAGCTCTGACCAGAAACGAACAAGGAAATTTAATTTTCTACCTATTAGATTGTGTTTTATTAATGTCTACACCCACCCCAACCCTAAACCTACCCCTTACAATAACGAAAAATAGTAATTCTTGTTGTACAGTGTGACAAAAATTGTGCTGTATTGATGTGCACATGCCCAGTAGCACCATATGTATCCCTTCTAGCCTTGACCTTGGCATTCTCCTTCAGGGAATGTGTTGAAATTATTTTAATTAATTTAGACTGAACAAATAGCAATTTAGTTAAATATTTATTTTAGTAGGGAGGTTACTTAAGGCATCATAAGCACAGATAGACAATACAGTAATTTGGCTTGTTAGTCTTTGCATGCATGCTGAAACAGATGAAATTGCAACTAGGTGATTTCATAATAGTATAGATACTTTGTGTAGAGTAGAAAAAGCATCTATTGACAAATATAGTTTTTCTTTCAGCACACTAACATAGCAGCCATAGCTAACACAGCATAACAGCAGGTGTTCCTAATGCCCTGACATACTAAATCTATCCAAACATCACTGTATAGGCTTAACTAATACCTGCTCACCAATAATAAATGAACAGGCCTTCATATTTAGCCTTCAAGGGATGCATCCCACTTCAAAAGTATTAGTCATAAACCATTAAACATGAAGATTGTAAAAACAAATACAAAAGTGACAAATGTGTGGTTAGTTTAGTTTGCATTACACACATCTATAACGTGCCATTAATGTCAAGTTAGTAATGATTCAATCTAAATTGTCATTAGTGCTTATGAAATTATACATGCTCATATCTAATGAAGTCAAAACATTGAACTGACAATGAAACATTTGAAAAAATAACATTTATCACAATTTTTATGATGTAATCAAAGAAAAAGGTAGTGTATTAAATACTGTATAATTATGAACAAAACATATTTTAGAACTCCCTAAAATCCCACTTTTTTATGAAACACAACTTTGAATTGATAAGAATTTTGATAAGAATTCAGCCTCTGACATATTTAATGAACAGAACTGTCTAAAAATGTAATAAGTTTCCCTGTTTGTCTAGTCCCAGGGTACACCACATGGTCATTATCATTTTTTTTAACATGGCCTGTTTAAAGACATATATGTGTATGTATGTATAAAACTGCACCCTTCAGTCATGCATGACAACACTTTAATCTATACAAAAAAACCTTTCAAATGATAATTGTTAAATAAATACTAATCAAATAATTACTGACTTATAAATCTGCATAACACAAAGACATCTGATTGTTCATTTGGATAAACACTTAAACACACATATTAAGATCTGACATTATTGGCAGTATCTTCAGATTTCAGAGCACAGAACCATTTGAAACAGATAATTGCTCCTACATGACTATGTCCAACTAATATAGCTTAAACACACTGTTGAGGTAAAGTGAAAGTATATCCTATTCAACTCGCAGAAACAAATGACACGAAATGTTTCCCGTCATGCTACTTTGGCTTCCTAAAGTTTACCCAATGGAAAGCGCAAATATAATGAAATGCTCTTAGTGCACTACCAGCATTAAAAAGTGCTCTATAAGAAAAACTACAGGTGAAAGAAACATTTCAAAATGTCAAAGTTGCAGTGTCTAATGGCGTTCAACAGATCCTTGGACTTCACTGTATTCCTATGATTGCATTAAAAATATAAAGAACAGCATTCTTCCCTGGAGTTTTAGATTGAAATGCACTTTGGGTTTTGGCAGCATGGCAAGACAGACAAGAAGTGTTAAGTCGAGAGAGAAACATGGGAAAGGGAAAATCGAAGAGATGCAGTTTGGGAGACAAGAAAAATAAAATGAGAAGAAATAAATTGTCAAAGATGGAGAAGAGAGTCATTTAAATGATAAAGAAAGAGTAAGAGAAAAATATACAAGGAAAGATTAATGAAGCATGCATACAGAAACGTCATGTTGAAGAATTTCTTCAACCAGTTTGGGCCACCTAAAGAGAGAGAAATTCTGCGTCAATTGTACATTTGAGAATATGCCCACACTACATGATGAACAAAATAAATTCATGATCATGTGAATGAAAACATTTTCTGGATTTACTGTAAATACAAAAATAATACTGTTTTCACCTGGGAAATGTTGACGCCAGTTAGCTTCTCAATGGTTTCAGGCAGTCTGGTCATGATGTCAAGCACTTCACCTGTCAGCTTGGCTGCGCCAACCTCTGAACCTCCACTGGAAACCATGGTGACCTTATTGGTAGCTGACAGAGGCTTACTTATCTCCTCTGCCATCTAATGGACAGAAAGAACACAATTTACCATCAATGTAAGACATCAACTCAAACTGCATTAAACTGCTTTTTGCTGAAAGCAGGATCTTCTCTGGCAAGATTCCTATTTTTGCAGTGCAATGCAAATACACCATCTCACCAGTGGCAGTTTCTCCAGCAGCATGTCCACCATAGCTCCTTCCTTGTAGTGCTGGAAGGCCTCAGCCTTCTTAGCCATCTGCTCGGCCTCAGCGCGGCCTTTAGTCTCCACAGCGTATGCTTCGGCCTCTCCTTTCATCTGCAGAGACACAGTTTGTGTGTAACACAAGCTATTTTGTTTTGAATATAGCCAAGAAGATGTCTGGTCACTTACTTTAATAGATTCGGCCTCAGCTTCTGCCTCCATGATCAGCTGAAGACTGTTGGAGTGCATAAAATGGCCAGATACATATACGTTTTTAAAGGTGAGTGGTTAAAATTTTTAATTTTACAATATTTTCTCCTATCCAAACTTAACCCAAGCTGAGACATTTTTTGCAATTCCGTATGATGACATTAATGCAGAAATTACACACTTCACTTTTAAGACAAAAACAATTGGCGAATGTTTGTGGAAAACAACCTCCA
Organism: Tor tambroides; assembly: GCA_021397915.2. Taxonomy (NCBI): domain Eukaryota; kingdom Metazoa; phylum Chordata; class Actinopteri; order Cypriniformes; family Cyprinidae; genus Tor; species Tor tambroides. Next base: position 6,270 of record JAFVLL020002573.1, on the reverse strand, counting down.
TGCCATATGGCGTTTTAAAACAAACAGGAAGCTGAGAGTGCTGAAGAAGCATCCATCTCACCGTTCGGCTTCTGCCAGTTTCTCCAGCCGGTATCGTTCAGCCTCGGCTGGTTTCTTGACTTTGGCCTCCAGCTCTTTCTCCTTGCGTGTGATCTCCTGTTCTTGCAGCGTGATTTGCTGCGAGCGCTCCACCACCAACACCTGCATCTTCTCCTCCTCGATCCGCTGCTTTGTCTTTGCCACCTAATGCAACAGTTACACAGGAGGAGGAAAGGTTTACTGAATAAATGTAAGTAAATGTAATCTTTTTTACCCACAAAATCATGTCACTTATGCTTCTATAGGTATAACTATTAAAGGAATAGTTCATCCAAGTATGCATTTCTTTCTTTTGCTGAACACAATAAAGATATTTTACTTTGTTGTGACCAGTTTTGGTTTCCGTTGACTTCCGTGGTACTTTTTTTTTCTTTTTTTTTTTTCAATGGGAACCAAAACACAAATACAAATATTATTCAAAATGACTTTTTGTGTTCCACAGCATAAAGAAAGTAAATTATGACAGAATTAAATTATTCGAGTGGGCTTTTCCTTTATCAAGAATCCCAAGGATTCATAAAAGAAAGTCAAGAAAGTATTTCACAATGTTGAAGGTCACCAATAGGTTTGGTTGTCGTTTTACCTGGAGCTGATAGGCCATTTCAGACTCAGCTTTTTTGGTGAAGACCTCAATGTCATAGACAGCCTTCTTCAGTTCGTAGTCTCTCTGAGCCTTAGCCATCTCAATCTCATTCATGTACTGAGCAGATACCTTCTCCTGTATAGCATTGGCCTCCTACAGAGAGAAGAAAGCGAGTAATGACTAGGAGACATTAACAAAAATACTCAGTGATATTTAGAAAAAAAGGCTGTATTTGCAACAGAGTTCAGGAAAGGCTCACTCTGATCACTGCATCTCTTTTGTTCATGGCTTCCCCAATACGAGCATCCTTCTGCACTTGTGCTGTACGGGCCTTCCCCAAAGAGTGCAGGTAATCCTGAAAGAAAAAGACTTGATTTACCACTCACATAGATCCATTTTTTATACATTTAACGCATTTTAAATATTCAGGGGCAGATTTATTAACAGCTTGAGCCAACACAAACCCTCCTACTGTCAGGATCTACTCAAGAGACGCAGTGAAACATTAGCGATTAAAAAAAAGACACTTTATTTTTGCAGCTAACCTTGCTTTAGGATTTTCCTTTTCAAAATTTATAAGAGGATAGTATTTAAATAAATCATGCAATGTGACTTACTAAGGTTTGCGGTAGTCATTTTACTGGTATTTGTGCCATTATTTAACGGCCAGAAAAAAAGCATGTCTTTAACCCCCGGCTCTGCTTATTTGCGACCTCTATGCTGATTTGCACCGCTGTTGGTAGGCTGCAGTGGTCATTATGAAAATATGGCAACTGTTTCTATGTTCTTTAATTCACGCATTGTCAGTAAATCATCTGCAGAACTTTCCATTCCCATCGACACTTTTATGGGATTACACTCTCCCGCTAATTTGCCTTGTGTAGTAAATTTGGCCCTTAGTTCAATAAACGCAACACAAATGGGGCTAACAGACCTGGTCATCGTGAACGTCTTTGAGTGTGTAGCTGACCACGCTGATGCCCATGTTGACAAGGTCGGACGAAGCCACCTTGAACACCTGCTCGGAAAACTTCTTTCTGTCTTTGTAGATCTCCTAAAGAACAAACACAAAACCCACCATGCTCAATGAAGTCAATATACTATGCTGGGGATTGAAAGTGCAGATTTTGAACACTATATCAAAGTCCCTTTAAGGCAAGTCATGTCACTCGGCGGCCATCTTTGAAATGCCTCTCAGGCATGCAAGTGCAGCTCCTATCTCTTTGAATGGGGAAACATCAAATCCTCCAAAACTGTTCGCCAAGCTTGCGATTAAATTTCATATTTGAAATCACCAATGAAATCTGACAATAACTGTATCATAAATGTTGTTTATTTTGCTAAAATAGCTTTAAAAAAGCTTATTTTTCAGGCTAGATCTTTTGCTCAGAAGGCAGGGCTTCGTTCGATAGAGCGGCCATATTGAGTGCTGCATTTTTCCCCCATTCGAAACTATACGCGTGACACGTCTTTGACTATATCCAGTATTACTGCGGTTTGTGATGTTGCAGAGTGCAGTACATTTGCAAGGTGGGCATTTTCTCTGTGCACATGTCTATTTACCTCCACAGTCAGGTGAGCAATGATGGCTCTCTGGTGACCCTCCAGTGTTTCCAAGGCAATGTGGGCAATCTCACCCTCTGACTTTCCCAGAAACATCTGACATGCTGCAGCCAACATCTGCTTATTCTGCCCTTGAATCTTCATCTGTCAGAGAGAGAAGGTTCAGTTTAGCCACATAACAATCAATGATTTTTTACAGAAAAGTTATCAAAGGCAGATAAAATATTTCATAAAAGACAGAATAGCACAGTAATCTGGGACAAAAATGTGTTTTATTAAATGACAAAAACCGCTTTCTTAAACACTATGAAATGTTGTTTACTGCGCATTAGAGAGTGCGTGAGGTAGTTAACCTGTGCAATTCCAGTGACAGAGATGGGCACTCCATGACGTGTGTAGACTTTATCACTCTTTACATTCAGTGTCAGTGTGTTCAAAGAGATCCTGTGATGGAAGAAAGAGAAAAAGCTGAGATTTATGCAAACCATGCATACATATATACACAAACACACAGAGTGAATAATACCTTTGTATCTGCTGAACGCATGGAAAAACAAACACTCTCCCACCAGAGATCATGACTGGTGGTGAGCGGCAGAAACCTGAGGCAGGAGTCAGATCACATATGTGAATGTGTTTTCATGATTTCTAACATATTTGTGTTATGTTTAGGCTTACCTGACACCACCATTGCTTCATTAGGACCGCAAGTGTAAAACATTTTCACACTATGGAGAAACCAGAGAAATGAAAGTAGTGGAACACTTTTAAAATAATTTGAGAATTATATACAGAGGAAAAAGCAATCAATATGGATTCATTTCTTAATATCTCACATAAACAACTTTATAATTCTGTTCTTAGTAATTTCAAAATAAATCTCCATTCTCATTGCAACATTCAATATGGTATATATATATATATATATGTTTTATGTAAGTACATACTGTATACACATGTATATATGTACATAACGTCAATGGCGAAAATATCTTTACATATGGGTCAAATTACTAAAATAATTAAAGTAAAATAAAATCTATTCAAAACGAATTGAAATCGAATTCTATTAAAATATGTATTTATAGTGTCTACAAATAATACAAGGTATCTTACAATCGGCTTTATAAACCCAGTAATGCTTTAAGTAGTATCGATTGATTGATGCGTTTTCGCTTCTTGGAAATGGTGGGCTTGTGATGGCTTATTAAATACACGTTTACCGAAGAATTTCTGGAGAAAAAGCATCCAAGTCTATTAACTTGTTAAAGGGTCCTAAGCGTGGCAAGACGGTAAAATACGAGCATCTCTCTCGTTGTTATTCACAAGCTTTGATATAAATACATATTTACTTTTTTGTTTTGTTTTGCATTATTTGATTTTTTTGTTTGTTTGTTTGTTTTTTACGGTGGGGAGATGTCTAGTGCTCAGCGCGCACTAGGAGGTGCCCTATAATGACATTAGTATAATAATATTAAAACAAGTGGATTTTGCCTGTGATCTTAGCCAATTGATACAACACCATCAGACTGTATTTTCCTGGTAGACTTAAAAGTCAAAACTTGCGAAATAACAGATAAACACAACAACTGCGCCTACAAATTCGCAATATTGTATCGGCCAGTAAAAGAAATGAATCCAGTGTTTACATCCAGCCCGTCACGACAACGTAAAAGCCATGGGAACCGACTGCAGAGAAAATGGGAAAATAATTGTCAGAAACACTCTTACCGTTAGGTGAATGGATAGAAGATATTAATCGAGTTGATAATAGCACGATATCTGGGTTGTTTTCTAAACGGTGTCAGATTAAGACGCAGCGGGCTGTAGCTGATGGCGCCCCGCCCCGATCATACTGGCGCCATCCCATGGAGCAGTTCTTCCCAAATCCCAACGTGTGGACCTCAAAGGAGGTCCGTGGCCTAGGCTAAATAAATTGAAATCAGTTTCAGACGCCGTTTTACGGTATTGGGAGTGCAGGAACGCGATATGCTGAATCCCATGCATTAAGTTTAACTATAAAAAACTGTATGTCATCCTTTAATTTAAATGCAGCTGTTATAATGATATTTAAACTTTGTTGAACACAAGTATGGATTTGAATACACTACATTTGTGAGTTATCTGTTTGGCCTTTGCGACATATGCAGTGGCTAGAGTCCTTACCAGGTCAAGAAAATATGATCATATTACCCCAATTTTACAGTCTCTGCACTGGCTACCTATTAAGTTCTGTATCAGTTACAAAATATTATTACTTGCCTATAAGGCCCTAAATGGTTTAGCTCCTGCGTACCTAACTAGTCTTCTACCACGCTACAATCCATCCCGCTCCCTAAGGTCGCAAAACTCTGGACTTTTGGTAGTACCTAGGATAGCAAAGTCCACTAAAGGAGGTAGAGCTTTTTCACATTTGGCTCCCAAACTCTGGAATAGCCTTCCTGATAACGTACGGGGTATAAATATATTGTGGAAACTTAATTTCCTGTAAAGCTGCTTTGCAAGAATTTGTATCGTAAAAAGCGCTATACAAATAAACTTGAATTGAATTGAATATTTAATGTCATATAATTGTAAATAGTATGCATTGGATTTAGATGCAATTTATTTGTAAACAATACAGCTAATCGTTTTACCTTGACAGGCATATGATTTGCGTAGCTTTTGCCAATTGCTGTGCTATGGAATTTTGGAAGCTGGGAATACCTGTACCTTGGTGATTCTGAGAAATGTGTGTATCCAACTGAAACGGCAAGGTACAGTTTGACTTATTTTATTCTTTGAATGAAAGTGATAAACAATTACCACTGCTTTTCTGTTTTGCAGCTTCTCAGTGAGAAGACAGAATTTTCTCCTCTTCCTCCTCATGTTTGGTGTCAGAGTCTTGATATTGATGTTACTATTGCCTCCTGCCAGGTTCATGCAGGAAATATCAGATTTTTATCTGATATCCAAAGTTATTCAAACTCATTATCAAGTTAAAGTTTCTGTAGCCAAGAGGCAGATGGTAAGGAAAAGCAAGAGGCAGACAATTAAGAAATGAGTAGTTTATTGCATAATCCTATTTGTGTAAACAGAAACATACTTGTTTTTATAACACGCCAGAAGCAATGGGAACTTTTTGCTTCTTAACAATATCTATGGCACTGAACACCTTGAAGCTTGTAGTGGCAATACAGTTATTGTTTTCATCAGTTCACAGATCAATTAAGCTTAAATATCATTCTGTGTGCAACAAAGTTATACAACATTATAAAAACATGACAGTGTACATGAATCAGATAAGGGGAAAATGATGTATCACAGTTGTTTATTATAATATAGGAATGTTTGTGAGGTTGCAGAAGCTCATTCATGAACCTTTAATTGTTAACAGTAGTGGTGTAAACTGCGCAAATTTTCCTATTGGCCTCTTATCAGTAATGACTTTCCTAATCATATGAACAGGTTGACTATATCACTGTGATCTGGGACACTTTTTGGAAGCTACAGACAGACTCAAGAAGACTAAGGCCTCGTTTACACTGCAGGTCTTGATGCTCAATTCCGATTTGTTGCCTATATCCGATTTTTTTTTAGCTGTCCGTTTACACGTTCTTTCAGTTGTGACCCATATCCGATTCATGTGTTTGCCATACCATCTGAAACATCGCGCATGCGTTGTCATTTAGCGCCTCCACACGTGCTTCCTCCCGAGAATAACGTGTCCTGTGCTGACAAAAGGAGTCGAGCAAATTTGAAAAATTAGTTATTTTTATTTTTATGGTCACGTTCTCCATTAAAAGACCTTCAAAATGATGTATGATTTTTTGGAATCGGACAAAAAATGATTTACACCCCTTTAAAGTCGATATAGAGTCAGCAAGGTTGATTATGAGAAAGATTAAAGTTTTCCTCCAGTTCTTATTAATAATTAGATGACTTGTACATACCAATGACTTGTACATACACTATATAGACAAAAGTACTGGGACACCCCCTTCTTTAGAACAGAAAAATGCTCTTCCAAATCTGTGGCAACAACG
>JAFVLL020002571.1:0-26148 GCA_021397915.2 Tor tambroides | reverse complement strand
TTCAATTACATCATACATATTTACCAGGTTTTTTTTTTTTTTTTTTCTTTTTTCAGTGAAGAGAAAGTGCATACACATGGTTGCAAGCTTGGGAAAATTAAGTAAAACAAACAAAAAATCAATTTAGGAGAAAAGCTCTAACTCTTGACATCTGGCAACCCTAAGCATGACAGCTTGTGGAGGCTTGTTACCAATGCAAAATAATGGTCAAATGAAACTTATTTTTTTCAGAATAAATAAACAGCAGACCAGTATCACAAATGATGAAGCTTAATTAATCAAGAGAAACAGAAATTGTGATCATGATTAATACACAATTATGCAGTCCTAATAGAGGACACTCTTAAACTAATCATAATTGTCTGGTTTTGCTGTTAAAAGTACAGTTCACTCAAAAAATAACATTCTATCATCATTTACTCACCCTTGTGTCGTTTCAAACCTGCAAGACTTTATTTCTTATGTGGAACAAAAAAGGTGAAATTGTGAATAATGTGATGGTCACTTACTCACACGCAATTACAATGAAGGGAAAGTTTACAAGCTTCAAAAAGGACACGAGCAAACAATAAAAGTAGCCCATATGTACTATATTTCGTCATCTGAAGTCATATGAGAGCTTTGTGTGAGAAACAGACCAACATTTACATTGTTGTTCAAAGGTAGTCTGATTCATGAACATATAATTCAGATCAGTTTTGTGAATTGTTTTCAATTCATTGAAAAACGATGACTTCAAATGACTCAATGAACATGCCAAGGAAAGCTAAAGCAAAGTTGTTTTTAGTGAATAATGACATTTTTATGGTACTTTTGTAGTACTTTTTATGATTTTGGAGCTTGGAGCCATTTCAGTCCTCATTCTCTTTCATTATATTGAAAGAGTGAACAGTACATTCTTCAAAAACTCACTTTTTTCTGTTCTATGGAATAAGGAAAGCCAAATTGGTTTAGAAGATTAAGTAAACGATGGCAGAACTTTTTTGGCTGAACTATCCATTTAACAGCAGTGTCCTCTATGCAAGTCTGCACTGCCAAATATCACATACAAGACAAATTATTTTTCATCTGCTTCTATTATTAATTTGAAAACCTTCTGCCATGGTATTCAGAAAAGCTGGACGTATGTCTTGTGGGAATCGAGGGAAAAAATGGGAAGTAATTAAAGACCAATGATAGCACCCTGGTGGACACCATTCAAAACTGGTTCCTCACAGAACTCTCTTGAGAGAAGGACAGATCCCCAACATCCACGCACCAAATGGTGGATCCAAAAAGAGGAAAAAACCACTTATCACATCTTCTCTGTCTTAATTAGAAACAATGATGACATTACTGCCTTCACTCAAACTGCACCCCCACGCTTTCAACAAGAACCCCAACTGAGCCCCCACAATCCATCAAAGCAAAAATAACTGTGCAGGATCTTAATATATTCATGACTGCTGCTCTGACAGCGTTCCCTCCGTGCGTTCCTAGTATTGACATCAAAGAAGCACTGTAAGGCAGGCTGGCGTTTGGGGAGATGCTCAGTAAGGTATTGGGCCAATTGGGGAAGCCCCTCCCCTTTGCCATTTCCCTTTACCCAGCACAAGGATGGTGCAGAGCTGATACGGATATCTCGCAGAACAGAAACGAGTACCCCTGTGAACTGTCTAATCTTCTCCACTTCAGAAAGAATGGCCATGGAGACACATTGAATGGAAATTTGCCTCCAGCTTGGCTCTAAATGGTGCTTGTTGTTCAACTGAAGCCTATTAGCTTATACAGAGTGGGTGATCATAAAGGCCTATGGCTACATTCAATATTAAAATGAAAAGTCATGCCCGTTCTCTTGAGCTTACTACTCTCGAGGGATTCCTTAAGACAGCAATAGAGGCCACTGTACATCCCCAAAACAACCTCTTACATTTACCTCATTACACCAAGTTAATGGATGATTAAGCTTGTCTCTTATAATTTACAAAATTCAATTGACAGATACTGAGACAAAACATCTACACAGACAGAATGGAGTAACGACAGTCAGTGCACAAGGGAAAAAGGAAAGGAAAAATGTAAAAGAAATAAACGGGATGGGTGCACGCGGGTGAGGTCTGAAAATAAAGGGAATACTGCAGTGAATCATCATTATCTGAGAGGGAAAGCACTTTTTTTCTTTTTCTTTTTTTTCGTGAAATACCTATTTTCTCTTTGCGGGGGAGTGCTAAACAGTCACTGCAGTCAAAAACAAACATAAACTTACAAACAAGAGCAACCTGCTGACATGATATATAAAGGAAAACAGCAAGGTCATTCCATTGTGATGCAGAGACCAAACAGCTTTTATTATTGCTGTTCTGGTATTTTACACATGAATAGTGCCATTTGTATCATGATATTTTATAAGCAAGCACAGATACTAGGGATGTCCCGAGCCAATCTCAAGTATCGGGATAGGACCGATCAAGCATTTTTATTTATTTATGTATTTTTTTTATCTGATCGATATCGGCTCTCCTAAGCCCGATCGTTGTTTTATGTCAGCTGTCATGCCAGTAACGTGCAGTAGGTGGCAGTAATTAATTTCCAGTAGATTTGCCAACCGCCATAACTGTCAACTTGGATCACGTGTGCCTTAATATAACCAATCACATCACAGCCTTGACGTCACTGAATTTCACTCAGAGTTGTGCACACGTTGACACGTCACCGTTTTCGGATTGTATATATAATTTCGGATTTTACATATAAAATACAAGTTTACATCAGCAGTCCCATATGTCTTTATACAGTATGTGCAGATATACATAGATAGAGTGTATACACACGTACATGTTTTAGTTTTACTCTCTGCACAACTCTGTATACACACTGGATTGATTTTAATAACTTTAATGTAGCCTACTTGGATTGTGCATCAAACACTAGGAAGTATCGGGACTATCGGCAGATACTCAATATTTAATGACTCGCATTGGATCAGGGGCACAAAAAACCTGATCGGGCCAACCCTAACAGATACTAAGAATTAATCCATTTGGCCAATATTAATTTACTGCTATTCACTGCTTTTCAGTTTTTCAATATTAAATACGTGACTATTAAATGACACTATTATAAAGAATAGCACCCAATATATCTAATGACAATTTAAATCCTTTATCAAAGTCTCTATATAAGAATGACAAAAATAACATAGGGCTAAAAGAATTGCAGAAAGCACCAAAGGAATGACCCTAGGAGACCCTGGTTATCATCACGGCTCACACACTCATAAACACCTTTATAGCTCATTACGTTTAGCATTATGTTTCCCTGTAGTCAGAGGCAGAGGTGATATTTTCACCTAGAGCACCACTAAAGCACTGCACACCTCTCTCTGGCACGTGTTTGATCTCATTTCATAATGAAGTCACGAAATAAAATGCAACCACGCGTGACCATGTTTCTGACATAAATACACTATATATGCAACCAAAATTTGCTTGGTTTTGAACCCAGAACTGTTGGTTAAAACCACGAAGCAACACATATTAAATGTAAGTGTTTGCAGCAAATATGCATACCATCACAAGGTTTTCAACATATATTTACATTTATGCATTCAGGAGACACTTTTATCCAAAGTGACTTGCACTGCATTGAAGGTATACAATTGATCAATTAATGCATTCCCTGGGAATCGAACCCATGACCTTATTTTTGTGAGCACCATGTGTGTTCAGTAATATTAGGTTCCTCACCTCCGGAATCCCAATCTAACTGCAGATCACGACACACATGGCACCAAAAACAAAAACTAACCCTATCCTAATAAAGCAGGGCTTTAAGGCTGGAATAAAAAACCCATCTATTTTATAGCTCCAACATACCGATGAAAATGCTCTTCATAATGAACCGTAATGGTTTTAATGTAATTGGTATCACAAATCAGATCCTCAATTATAAAATCAGAACATTAAGTTTCACAGCTTGAGAACTAAATAGATGGCAAACATTCAATTAGCCACAGCCTGTAGATTCGTGTTTTGGAGCGGCATCTCTTACCCCCTCCCATAGAGTACAACAGCATTCCGATGTAGAACCCTGGACAGCTCCTCTCAGAGAGCACAGCACTTAAAGTCATGCGTATACAAACCGCAAAAGACACACTGCCAACATCACTTATATTAAAATACCTCATATGAGACTTAACCTAGTGTCTAATTGGTTAGCCTGAATTAAGTGCCAAATCATAAGACAAAATACCGACCAGAGAATAAACAATAACTGATATCATAGCAGCGTAATCCATGACTCACCCTTCTCAAAAGTGATATTTTTCAAAACTTCCAGCTCTGCCATTATAGTTGATAACAGGTAAACACCGCAACAAGACCGAATCCCTTTCGGTACGACGATCAGAAAACAAAACGCGCGCTTCGGAATGCAGGTGTCATTGCACTCTTCCATTAAATATAGGCTATCTGTAATAGGACACCCTTCCTCAGGAATTTATATGTGGTTACATTTTAATAAATAAATGCTGGCTATAAATTTTAAATGAATCATTTTAAGAAATCCATTTGATTCATGTAATCAATGCGCGCGGAAAGGAGCTCTCCAATCTCCGCTCAGTGAGGCGCGCGCTCCTCTTCTCTCGCGCTCGTTTCGCCTCATTCTCAGTGACTCTGATCTCTGCACGAGGCATATCTGCGCTTCATTTCTGCACATATTCGCGAGCGGGGGGAGTGGGGGCAGGGAGGAGGGGAGACGAGGGGATGTGGGTGTTATGGAAGCGATTAAGGGGTCAGCAGAACATGTAGTTTAACTCTTAGTATCCTTAGTGAGTCTGTCTTTTAAATCAAACAAAGAGCAAATTACTTGAGGAGTCGTAGTTCACCCGAGGCGTATGTCGTTTTGTTTGGTAGCTAAAGGGATAGTTAACCCTCCAAAAACCTGTAATATCCTCATGTCGTTCCAAACCTGTATGACTTTTGATGTTATACAGAATATCGTTCGCTTCCATCGCGTCTTTTTCCAAACATTGAAAAATAATGGTGTCTACACAGAAGAAACAAAGTCCTACAAACTTGGAAAAACATGAGGGTGAATATATGACAGACTTTTCGTTTTTGGGTGAACTTTGGCCAGTATTTGTTGTTCCAGCAAAATGTAATTCAGAGAAGCATATTGTTTTGTTAGGGAGAATTCAGGTAAACTAGGTCACTTTTTGACACTGATTTATAAAACATGTCCCAATTTATCTGAAATCACCCTATTTCTCAGGCATTTGAGAATAAACCGATTAACACACCATCTGATTTAGTTTAAAGTCACGTTTCTGTGATAATAAATGAACTCTCTCATCACATCATTACAGATGAATGCGCATCGATGCAAGGTTCAGAGCTATTAGAGTTAAGTGGAAGGTTTCTAAAAGATTAATATGTCAATGTATTTCTCATTGATCTATGAATATTGGACTGCTGACAATGAGAGGAAATATGATGTGATATATGTGTAAACAGAATTTCAACAATGGACCACTTTATTCCCCAGGTACATAATGGCCTACATTACACATTTACCACAAATTGTAAAATAATTAAATAAATAAACATTTGTTTTCAGTGCTTCAATGCAAAGTTCACCCAAAAATATCCTGTCATTATTTACTCCCTCAAACCTGTATGACCTATTCTCTACATTTATATTTATGCTTTTGGCAGACACATTTATCCAGAGTGACTTACACTGCTTTCACGCTATACATTTACATTTTATCAGTTCTTGCATTCCCTGGGAACCCCACACTTCTACTGTGTGAGATAAAATAAACTACCGTTTCTTATGCAGGAACCCAAAAGATGTTTTGTAGAATGTTCATACTGCTCATTTCCATACAACTGAAGAATACAGTGTCTTTCAAGCCTCAAAACTGAAAAAAAGCATAATAAAAGTAGTCAACATGACTCATTCGCTATATTCCAAGTCTTTTGAAGCCATTCTGTTTAATATATTTAAAAATGCAATGTATTCCTTTATTTGCAAGCATCCACAATCACTACATTTGCTGAATGGAAAAGAGCAGTATGAACATTCTGCAAAATCTCTCATTTTGCGTTCCACAGAAGAAAGTCAAAGAAGTTTGGAACAATATGAATAAATAATGTATAAATGCAGATATAAACCATGTATAAATGACGACAGAATGTTTTTGGTTGAACTACTCCTTTTCACAGTTATTAAATTTGCCGTAATATCTGACAGATGTTAAAATCACCTATCCAGACTAAAATGGCTGTTAAATATGCTCAGTGTGATGTACCAAGTTAAATATGCCCACTCAGTGTTTCAGTTGGCGAGCACTTCACTGTGAAGTCTCCGTCACACTCATCCATCACACAAGCATCAGTGACAGACGGAAATAAAGCCTCATAAATATAAGCAAGTCTGGATTTTGTCGTCGATTCCTTTGAGGATTTCATATTCACAGCACATAAATAAGCCAAGTTTGTTCCAGACTGTGTGTGTTAGTGCCCTTAAAGTGCTAAATGTCAAATGGGACATTGTTGCTGACTAAAAAAAAAAAAGTCTAAATTAACCAATCAAACTCCCAAGAATAGATCCCGATAGATGTAGAGTGAAGTAGATGTTCCCAGAGCTGATCCAATCAATATTGTCTGAGGATTCTGTTAGGTCAGTATAATGTTAGGCTTCCCTGTTCTATTCATGTGTGTATTGTGTGGCAAGAAAAGGTACTATCAAATTAGGCTGGCCAGGCATTACTGGGGAAATCAAAGCACTAATCAATTTGCACACACACATACGCAGCTCTTGGTTTTATTTTACAAGTGATTCATATCATATAAAACCACTCATATTTGATGCATATAAACTTGATTTCCACTTCATCTTCACTCCTTATTCTTCTCTTTCATTCCTATCTCCTCTTTCATCATTACTGCGCTAGCCATCTGAGACAAACGAGCAAGCAAATGACAATAAAACAGTGAGAGACAAAGAGTGACACACAGTTTGAGAGGAAGAAACTGAAAACCAGTGCAATATAAAAAGGGACCTGTGGAATTGAAGCAAACACAGGTTTCATAAGCTTAAATCACTCGCTTTTGTCATTTTCCAGGCAGGTTGAGCCATCTCTGGCTGCGGGAGGAGTGAAAACGTTTAAAGAATGAATGAGGGTAAATTACTGCAGCGGTGCAGCCCAGCATGCCACGCAAGAAGAGCCAGACAAAACACCTCCTTCAGACAGACAGGCGGGCTGCAGCCCACAGGGTTGATGGACATCATGCATCAACTGCCCAGCCACTAGACAATAATCACACCTCTCTCAGAGGAGCAAACACACCGGCATACCACCACACAACTGCATCTTGTTTATGTCAATATATGGCACTGGAATATGGGTATGGTAGGTCTACTTAAGCATTATTACCGATTAAAAGCATTAATGCAGAGTAAATGCTGATTGTACTTATACAACGAGATTATAGCTAAAGCAAACTGAACCCATATATAAACTCAATCATCTGATGTACCTTCCATAAGCGAAAAAATCAAAGCATAAAACTTGTTTCAAGTGCTACTAATAAATTAAATTAGAATTTATGAATTAAATGATACACACATTTTCCAGTCTGCGACTGAATAAGTAGTTTTTAAGAACTATTTTATAGAGATCACACTTAGAGTCATTTTTAGATGAAGAACTATACAAATAGTTTGGGGTCAGTCATTTTTAAAGAAAAAATATTTTTTTATTCAGCAAGGAAGCATTAAACTGATCAAAAGTAACAGTTAAAGGCATTTATAATGTTATTTATAAGAATTTCTATATCAAGTAAATGTTTTTGAACTTTCTCTTCAATCTTGAAACAAAAGACGGTTTTCACAAAATATTACGCAGCACAAATGTTTTAAATATTGATATGAAATATTACTTGTGCACCAAATCAGCATATTAGAATCATGATTTCTAAAGAATCATGCAACACTGAAGACTGGAACAATGACAGAAAGAAATCATAAATTAACATCATGAATTAAATTGGAAAATATATTCAAATAGAAAGTGTATTTTAAATTTTAATAATATTTCACTATATTACTGTTTTTTGTATCAAATAAATGCAGCCTTGAGAACCTGAGAATAAGAGATTTCTTTAAAAAAAAAAAAAAATTTTTAAATATTCTTAAATCACAAAGTTTTGAACAGTATATATTTGATAATTCTAGATTTTTGAGCACTAGCTTTCATAATCAATATAGATAAATATTAAATGTTATTAAATTAATATTATATTCAATATAGAAATTTACATTAGATTTCAAAGCCTGTAAATTATAACATGATTTATTAAAAAAATAAATAAATAAATGAAATGACTGGAAACGTCACAGGTAAATGTGGTCAAAACGTCATTTAAAGCATCTGATGAACATATGAAGATCTGCGGTCTAGCATTAGGTAGGCTATAACCTTTAGCATTTAATAATGAGAATTTATTGCCTGGCTCTTAGCACGTCAATACTCCCTCCTCTACTCCCGTCTCTCCAATTTGCATGTGAGCTTGTCTGGACAAATTCTTTCATTTTTCAAACCATCTGTAGCTATTTGTAGTAGATACTGTTGTAATATTTCTGTCAAGCTGACAGTTTTGTGGCAGCGATGTGGCCTTGGGGACTCAGTCCCTTTTAAACAAACGGTATCAAGTCAAGAAGGATTGATTTTCTTTCCTTTCAGTACCGATGATAGCAATTCCCAAACAATCCAGCAGCAGCGCTTTATTATCATCATGATGTGAGATACAGCACCACCTTGTGTATACCCGTCCCAAATGCATTTGATGGTGAAGTAATCAAAAACCACTCTTCACATTTCCTGAGATTTGGAGAAGTGCAAAATCCCAGTTCTCATATTGTTCTGTATAACAACAGCACATTACGATATATCCACCATACGGACATAAGCCTACCATGGAAGATGCTGTTGTCAGCCAGAAAATGGCGGCAATACTGTGGGCTTCCATGCTTGTCCATCTTCCTGTAGCTCATGATGGGATCCAGGAAGGATGGAGAGCGGAATATCTGTAATAGAAAGAGAAAAAAAAAAGATGTTTCATTTCTCTTGTTAAATATACACTATAGCTTATCAAACAGCATCCAGCAATAAATTAAAGTATGCATTTTGCATTCATGAAGACATATTCAAATGGTGAAGGTTTTGACCCATGTGCTATGACCGCTAGATGTTGATGTTCAGTCTCACATCTCGTCAGGCACAAAGCGCTCTGATTGGAAATGACAGGTGCAGACCTACAGTTACAACACTGATTGTACTGATGGGATTACAAAAGAGATTGTGGAGAAAGAGATGAGAGGGACAAATAAGCAGGGAATGAAAAAGGAGTGTGTATGCGTGTTGGGTAGAAAGGGACTGAGGGGTGAAGGTGCCCTGAGAGTTTATTACACATCCATGTCCTTTATAAATGCAGAATGTATAGGTGTGAAAAGATATGTTGAGATCTTCCCAAAGGTGTAAATTATGTGCAGTATCACCTCTCTAATCTTCACTAATTTTCTACAATTAATTGAAATGCAGGATTTTTAATTACTTGCAAAACAGTGAGGAACTTCTCACCTGGGAAATATAATTATTTTGTCCACAAGTGGCCTTCATCATTAAACCAGATCAATTTTAAGGGGGAGAAGATCACTCATTAAAATGAAATGAAATGAAATAAAATAAAAAATAAATAAAAATAATAAAGTGAGGAACTGTTATGCTCAATACGACTGAATGCAAATCCTAGCTTCTCATAAAAAATAAAATAAAATAAAAATATCGCTTTGGATTAAATAAGATACATTTTAGCCAGAGCTGAGGTACTGTTTGCCTGTGGGGATCTGGGTTCCCCCATCTCTCATTGTACTTTCCTATCAGTTCTCAACTAACCTACAAAAAAACAAACATATTAATAAAAATAATTAAATCAATTAATTTATTAAATTAATATTATATTATATTATATATACATGTGTGTGTGTGTGTGTGTGTGTGTATGTATGCATGTGTATGTATGTAGAGTCATGGCCAAAAATATCGGCACCCTTGGTAAATATGATCAAAGAAGGCTGTGAAAATTAATCTGCATTGTTAATCCTTTTGATCTTTTTTTTTTTTTTTTTAAAATCACAAAAATCTAACCTTTCATTGGATAATAAGAATTTAAAATGGGGGAAATATCATTATGAAATAAATGTTTTTCTCTAATATACATTGGCCACAATTAACAGCACCCTTTTATTCAATACTTTTTGAAACCTCCATTTGCCAGTTTAACAGCTCTAAATTTTCTCCTATAATGCCTGATGAGGTTAGAGAACACCTGACAAGAGATCAGAGACCATTCCTTCATCCAGAATCTCTCCAGACCCTTTAGATTCCCAGCTCCATGTTGGTGCTTCTTCTCTTCAGTTCACCTCACTCATTTTCTACAGGGTTCAGGTCAGAGGACTGGAATGGCCATAGCAGAAGCTTGGTTTTGTGCTCAGTGACCCATTTTTGTGTTGTTTTTGAGGTTTGTGTTTGGATTATTGTACGGTTGGAAGATCCAAACATGGCCCATTATAAGATTTCTAACAGAGTCAGTCACTTGTTGATTTTTTTATCTGTTGGTATTTGATAGAATCCATGATGCCATGTGTCTAAACAAGATGTCCAGGACCTCCAGCAGAAATATAGGCCCACAACATCAAAAATACAGCAGTATATTTCATTGTACACATGGGGTACTTTTTATCCCTGTGTGCACCAAACACATCTTGAGTGTTTGCTGCTAAAAAGCTCATTTTTAGTTTCATCTGACCCCAGAAGCCAGTCCCATTTGAAGTTCCAGTTGTCTGATAAGTGAATATGCTGGAGTTTGTTTTTGGATGAGCTAGGAGAATTTTTCTTGAAACCCTCCCAAACAACATGTGGTGATGTAGGTGCTGTTTGACAATTTTTTTTAAGGTTTTCTGACCCCGAGACTCAACTATTTTCTGCAATTCTCCAGCTGTGGTCCTTGGAGAGTCTTTAGCCACTCACGATATAGACACATGTCCTCTTCCAGGCAGTTTCGTAACATTTTATGTTGATTGGAAATTCTTAATTATTGCCCTGATGGTGGAAATGGGAATTTTCACTGCTCTAGCTCTTTTCTTAAAGCCACTTCACTAATTTGTGAAGCTGAATTAGCTTTTGCTGCACATTAGAAATATATTCTTTGGTTTTTCTCATTGTGATGGATGATTAAGGGAATTTGGGCTTTGTTTTCCCTTCTATTTATATTAGGAGGGAATAGGAATATACTTCAGAGATATTTTACTCATAAGAATTTCTAGGGGTGCCAATAATTGTGTCCAACGTGTATTTGAGAAAAACATTTATTTCATAATGATATTTCCCCCATTTTAAATTCTTACTATCCAATGAAAGGTTAGATTTTTGTGATTTTTTTTAATAAAAGATCAAAAGGATTAACAATGCAGATTAATTTTCATAGCCTTCTTTGATCGTATTTATCAAGGGTGCCGATATTTTTGGCCATGACTGTATATATATATATATATATATATATATATATATATATATATATATATACATATAGATAGATAGATAGATAGATAGATATATTACATATTACATTGCATTAAATCATAAAGTCATAATTTAATGCATCCTTGCTGAATAAAGGCATTATAAAAGCATTAATTTCTTTAATTTCTTTGAAAAAAATTGACCCCAAACTTTTGAAACACTGACAATAATAATAATAATAATAATAGTAATAATGAAAGTGAAAGTGAAGTGACATGTGGCCAATTATGGTGACCCTTACTCGGAATTTGTGCTCTGCATTTAACCCATCCTAAGTGCACACACACAGCAGTGAACACACACACACACGGTGAACACACACCCAGAGCAGTGGTCAGCCATTTATGCTGTGGCCCCCAGAGAGCAGTTGGGGGTTCAGTGCCTTGCTCAAGGGTCTCACCTCAGTCGAGGGTAGAAAGAGCGCTGGTTATTCACTCCCCTCACCTACAATGCCCGCCGGACCTGAGACTCGAACCCGCGATAATAATAATAATAATAATAATAATGATGATGATGATGATGATGATGATGATGTTGTTGTTTCTAGAGCAGCAAATCAGAATATTAAATTATTTTCTGAAGCAAGCAGAAGAGACTTCTTTTAAAAACATTCAAAAACATAAAATAAAAATTCTGACCATTCTAAAACTTTTGACACTTACATAGATAAAAACTAATGCAGTTTGCTACCCATAATTGGTGGAATGAAGAGCATCTGGAGCTGGATCGTAACAGAAACTATTCACTCTTAACTAGAGCCCCCCACAAAGTCTATATGTGTTTGACCCTTTGGCCTCAGTCTGCACTAATTTCCTGAAACAAGCTGAAATCAGACACTAAAGCAGGAGCCGACGGGGGTCTCGCTTTTTCCGGAACTTTCTCCCTCAGGATGTTCCCATAAATCACCAGCAGACAAACACCCAACAGGTGCTGCTGGAGAAACAGATCAGTAACAGAGATGCAAATGAAAAATGGTTACTTTAAAACTTACAATACTGTACAGACAGTTCAGGAAGAGACTCCATGGGGGGTATTTCAAAGAAAAAAGTAGCTTCTCTGTGGCTGAAGGTCAAAATCAGGGACAATGTCATATTCAGAGCATCCCTAATGTGTATGTGAACCACACTGCCAAGATTCTAGACAAATCGACAAAAAGGCGGATCTCAAAGGCTCTAAAACACGCTGTAAATGCGATCCATATGGCCCAGGAGACCTGTTTCAAACCCCTTGCTCCATTCAGCTCTCCTGGTTTCTCTCATCGTGTGTTTTGTCACCTACTGTCAGAATAGCTGGAATATAAATGTGAGGGTAATCAAAAGCTGTCACATGTGCTTGAGAAATTTATTCCTGTGACTATGAGGCACATTAGCTATGGGATAAGAGGCTAGCAGCCCCTTTCAGCAGGCATTATCCACACAGAGGGAGAAAATTGAGAATGATTATAGTGTCAGAGTGTGGTAATGTGAGCACTTGGCTTTTCAATAAACCACGCTGTTTGTACTGCCATAAGAAAGTCCCATCTGCCCCTGAGGAACACAATCTGGTTTGGTGGCGTCCCATTATTAGGAAGTGGAAAATATAACCTTCCTGGATTATGTAAGGCCTGCGTCTCTAGCTTGTGTTGCAGAAGCAAATCAAGGGAGGACTCATTTCAGTAACAAGGCTCACTGAGGGGGAGTTTGATGGACAGTGGTCATATTTCTGTGTAGAAAATCAATACAAATCGCTGAAGGTTTTAGGCACATTCACACTGACAATTAAATGGCTGGATGTCTGGCAAGTTGCTGTATTGTTGGCATTTCTATTCAGTTGCATTAACTAGGGGGTAGATCTCATTGGTAGTCAAATTGTCGCTGCACATTTGCATAAATTTAATATGCAAAACTTTGTTGTATTACTATCAGTCTCTGTCACTAATGTCACCTCCAATTGCAAGCCCTCATCAAAAGCAAATGACTTCCAGTTGGTTTTTCAGTGTAAACACGCAGCTTAAACACCCCTTTAGTCATCAGTTGTGCGTTTATCTTGTCAAGTAAGAAATTAGGCACAATTAATGATATTTATCTCTCCTAAATTGAATTTTAAAACACTTGGCTGCATGTTATGGCGCCAACACACTGCACGACTTTCAAAGTCATCAGATTGCTGTTCTTTCACACTACACAACACAACAGTCTGTCTTCGCTCATCACTCAAAACACATTTTACTCTACAGGACCTGGATATTTAACCGGCTATCTCTCGGTTCTAAGTATCTGCGATGCATCAGCACTTCTCTCAGATTGTGTCTTTGATAATTCAAGCACAGCTATTGTCATTGTGAATTGTGTAGTGTGTGAGTGGTATTAGTCTATATAAACTAGGGGTGGCACGGTTCGCGGAAAAAAACCGAACCGTACGGTTCTCCACACACGGTTCGGCACGCGCTAGGATCGCGGTTCAACTTAAATCTGACAACGCATCTGCAATATGCAATATGGTAACACGTAAAAAAAAAAAAATGTTCGGCTAATGTTGATGAATGCGAATTCTGGCTTCCCAGTACATTACAACAACAGCGATGAAAAAAAAAGTGGACAAACCATTCTCTCATGTTCAATGCGAGCGCCGTATGCTGGATTATGAGCATTTATTCCGTCATCAACCGGGTGCTGATAGCGCGCGCGCGCGCAGGTGAGACCTGAACAGCACACGTTGATATCTGTGTTTAAACTAAAGTCATGTAAGGTTTGCCAGTTTAAACATTTAAGAGCCAGAGGACGCGAGCTCACGCGCTCAGTGAGAAGATTTGTGCGTGCGCTCATCAGAAGTGCTCAAACTCGCGCCTCAGAACGTGCGCAAATATTAAGCTCTCTCTGAAGTATTGTGTTTGAATGGACAAATTCACACAAAAATTATGCCAAAATGCCGGTCTTGGTAAGTATCCTATAGCAGACATAACCGGCTGAACGTACAGTATCAGTGCACTGGATCACTTTCTTAATATTAATCAAACAGCAACAACAAATAAATCACTCACTGCTCTTTACTGAATCGCTTTTGTAACTTTAATAAAGATTCATCTTTAATTTATACAGTCAAATATGCAGTGCTGTTTTACATTTGATTATTCAATTTCTGTACATAAAAAGTAATGCTATAGACCTCCCTAAAAAATTTGGTTTTGATATATTTACAGTAGGAAATTGACTAAATATCTTCATGGAACATGATTTGTACTTAATATCCTAATGATTTTTGGCATAAAATATATATTTTTTTAATTTTGACTCATACAATTTATTGTTGGCTATTGCTACAAATATACCCATGCGACTTAAGACTGGTTTTGTGGTCCAGGGTCACATGGCCTTTTAGCATTTTCAAGGCATTTATTTAATCTCTGAAGGTCATAACTGCTTTCAGCGAAGGAGCAGGCGAGTTTCCCATTTATTTAGCAGTGGCTGATATATGCGATATTATTTCAGATCTGACAAATGTACTAAACTAAGCAGACAGTAATAATATATCTTTCAACAGATCATCTATCAGCTGATGTGCCTGCCATAAAAATACAGCAACTCCTTAATACTGACTTCATTTAGTATTCATACAACCCTGCATTGCTGAAAATGCTACCATGTATTAGCTACATTGGTTAGCCAGACAATAACACTAAATTAATGGTGATGATTGGTGATAAACAACCATTTAATTACTAAATTTTTAAATTAATTGTTAACTAGGTAAATATTTACTTATGTAATTTATTGGAGACAATTTCTGCCTCAAAAATAAAAAGGGAATTAAGAGTTAAAGTTAAAAAACAAACGTCTCAAATATATAAAGTCATCATTATTGCCACGGTGCACACAGCGGGGATGAACGAGGAACACGAGACAAGGAGTAAACTCAAAATAACAGTCTTTAATATAATCCAACAAGGCAAGGCAAGGCAAGGCAAGGCAAGGCAAGGCAAGGCAAGGCAGACACACAGGAACACCGGGAGTAACGAGTAGACCAGACGACATGAAACTGAACAGGCAGGAACTTAAATACACAGGCTAATAACACAAACAGCTGGGACATAATTAACTAATAATCACACTAAACAAGGACAGGAAACAAACCAAATATGGAAACAAGAGGCGGGAACACATGACACACACAACAGAGGTCTGACAATTATGAGAAATAACGTGGAAATTACAAATATATATGGTCACACTTTATTTTAAGGTCCAATTCTCGTTATTTACAAACCATTTCCTATGACTTTTGCCTCAATAAACTTCTAATTTGCTGCTTATTAATAGTTAGCAAGGTAGGATTTAAAGTAGTTAGTTGGGTAGGATTAGGGATGTAGAATATGGTAATGCAGAATATGTGCGTTATAAGTACAAATAAACAGTCAAAATGTTAATTATATATATAACACTTTAGTATAGGGACCAATTCTCACTTATCATCACAATTATCATAAACAAAGTTGCAATTGCAAGATGCAGAATCGGTGAATAAAAAGTCAAATGATAAGATATAAAGTCAGAATTATGAGAAATCTGAAATATGATGTTCCAATAAACATGCTTTCAAGCTTTCAAGAAAGGTCATTAATAAATCAGTGAGTATGAGAGGGTTTGAGCACAGGGGATTGGGGTGACAGCACTTAAAATAGATTTAACTGTGGGGGTAGGGTCTAACCCCGTGACCCCACACCCCCTCTGACTGTAAAGCAGGACACTTTCCCCCTACAAGCTCCCTCTTCAGAGCCCTCCTATATCCTGCAGAAAAGTGGACGGCCTCTCGCACTCTCCCTGTCAAGAAGAATAAATATCAATCCAGCTAAACCGCTGACTCATGTTTCTAAATTATCATCTGTATCTGAAAGTCTGTTTCACTCACAAACATATTTCTAACAGATAACACTGTTATTTTATCCCCAGAATCTGTCATCTCCGAGAGCATCACAATATTTGGTTATAGATCTCTTCAAGCTTTTGTTTTCAGTGCCCACTTGCTCCCCCCATGGAACCACTTGCCCTTCCCTCCCACTATATCATCTATTATACATAGAATTTCCAGAATGTTAACTGTATGACAGGTCTCCTATAAGGTTATAATCACTCTTTGAAAATAAAGTTAGAAAAGAGAGCTTTGTTATAATTGATTACCAAACTTTTGGAGAACAAGACCTAGGCAAATTACAACATGCATCTGTGTTAAAATAAAATAGCAACATTTTTGTTTAGTTTATTCTCACTATTAACTAGTTGCTTATTAGCATGCATATATTGGCTGTTATATATATATATAAACCTGCTGTACTACATTTTACGACTAAAAGTCCCTGCCATTTTGAGTGTTTCAGTATGACCTTGCAATGGTCAGGTGGTAGGCCTACAAGTTGGAGTTCTCCGAAAATTCAGAAATTACAAGTTGTATAATTCAAACACTGCATGAAAGCACCTTAATGATGGCCACTAGGAAATACCTGCATTAAGGTGGCCCTGACTGAATTCTGACTGATCTGCTAGGCTTAAAATGAAACAGTCAAGTGACAAACAGATCAACTTCAAGACAAAAAGAAAGCAAAAAAGTTTTAAAGTTTAAAGTGAAGTTAATGAATCCACTAAAAGTCTGAAACATTCTTGGCTTGGATTGATACAGTAGGAGTGGCAGGCACATTTACTATGACCCAGAACTACTGACAGACACTGGGATCTGTTTCAAGGCCGCCAAGGACTAACTTCGCTGAAGCCACACTGAGAACACAAAGAATACAGTTAACATGTCTTGTCTTCTGTTCTCAGAGAATAAAAGCTAAATAATTAATCGGGTCTCCGCTTCCACACAGAAGCTTGTTTGCCGCCCCACGCTACACCCGAGCAGGGGAGAAAAATGATACGCTGTGCTTGGAAAACACTGGAGTCATTTTACCCCACACGTTCCAATACACAGAAATATGCATACACTTTGAATAGAAGCTCTTTGCAGTGACAAATACAAGACTGTCTTGGTTGCAAAACCTAACGTTTCCCAAGTGCGTGTCTGACATTTATTTCACTATTATGTGATGCTCTATATGGGGTGTCTTGTGTAGCCAAACACAGGTCACTTAATCATTCAGGGAAAATAATGTCAGTGTATCAATTTATAATAAAGTGATTTCAAAGAGAATAATCAGTTATGGGTTGAACCTCAAGAGTGTCATCTTGTTCAATCTTTGAGCTTTTTTATTGAGCTCCATTTTAAAGCTGGCAGATTTAGAGACAAAGACGGCACACAATAATTCTAGGTCCATATTTGTCTGGTTAATGTCTGTAAATAATATATGGATTTAGGGAAATGTTGAACATGAGCAACAGTGATTATTGAGGCTTCAGGGAACAGCACACACCCAGATAAATTTACCAGCCTGCAAAGCTCTGTCAGCATGTGTTTGAACATGTTTTGACTTACCCTCTGAACATTACATATAACACAGAGTAGTCACCTCTGTGCATGAGTGGTAATTTGAACAAATGCCCCTGGATACTGTAAATCCCTTCCACTGGACC
Source organism: Tor tambroides (assembly GCA_021397915.2). Classification (NCBI taxonomy): domain Eukaryota; kingdom Metazoa; phylum Chordata; class Actinopteri; order Cypriniformes; family Cyprinidae; genus Tor; species Tor tambroides. The sequence goes on along the minus strand of JAFVLL020002571.1, from coordinate 7,983 downwards.
TGAAGACCACCTGCGCTTTTGCTTTTTTTATGCCACCATCTGGATATATAATGCATTTATAATGTCATGTCATTTCAACCATCTGCCAAACTGTAGCCTACACCAAGAAGACTGTGTGAGTAAACAATAAACGTACTGTTTAAAAAGTTATTCCTACAGGGTTTTTAACATTGCACAACAAAGGTCTAGAGAGAGAGAGAGAGAGAGAGAGAGAGAGAGAGAGAATCATTCACTGACACTTTATAATATAGACAGTTCATACGAGTAGAATAGAAAGGATATAAAAGAGGAAAAAGTGAAACTTTGCCTGGTACCGTTCAAACGTGCACCTGCTCTCAACAAAGAACGGAGACAAATCACTTACTTCAGTTTCTCTCACTCAAGAGTTTGCTTAGAATTCCGCTTTGGTTACAAAGTCAGCCTTGACTCTTTTCATGAAAACATTGGAAACATTGTGTACTTATTTCCCTCTACACACGCGTCTCCAGGGTTCTCCTTCCCACGTAAAGCAGTGTTTACTGTTTAACTGAAGTCTCCGCTCTCATTCAAAAGCTCCGGACTGGTAACTGACCGGAGCCGAGAGGAGCAGCCGCAAAAACCGGTGCGGACGTTTAGGAACGGACTGACAATGAACGACTATAAGCAGGAACAGCAAATATTGTCACGCGACAATTAATACGGTATTGTCGGTACAGTTTGACAGTAATATTAATCCGTTCCTGTAAGCATTTTAAGGCATGTTTCAACAAAACTCAAAAACTGAGAACTTACACGTGGACTTGATTTTTATTTATTTATTTAATTTTATTTTTTTCAACAAATGTTAAAAAGCTAGGCAACACTTTAGGATAGGGACCAATTCTCACTATTAACTATTTGCTTATTAGCATGCCTTTAATTGCATATTGGCTGTTTATTAGTAGCCCTACTTATAAAGACCATATTCTACATCCCTAATCCTCCCCATACCTAAACTTAACCACTTCCTTTACTAACTATTAATAAGCAGCAAATTAGGAGTTTGTTGAGGCAGATGTCATTGTTAATGATTTGTTAATAGTGAGAATTGGACCTTTTTATTATACAGGATAAAATAAAATAGTATAAAAATAAAATTCCTTGCTTGTTAGAAAACGTTGGCTTTGTTAATAGCGAGAATTGGACCTTAAAATAAAGTGTGATCAAAAAATAAATAGGATAAAATAAAATAGTATAACATTAAAATAAAACTCTGCTTGTTAGAAAACATTGGCTCTATTTTTGACCAAACTAAATAAGAATATAAACTATGATATAAAATGTGAAATTTGCTTACTATTCTATTCATAGATTTAATATTTTTTAATAAATTTGCATTTCAGTGTACTACCACAAAACCTAAAATGTGAGAGTTGTAAATTCAGTTGAGGAGCTCAAAATTCCAAGCTTAGAATTTGATACAATGAGGAGAGAGGAGTTCTGTTCGCTCTCCCACATGAAAACAAAGGGCATATTTTCCTGTCACACATCTCTCATCTCTCACTCCTTCCACAGTTTCCACAGGTCTTTCTGTGTAACCGCCCATGTGCTGAGTCTGGGTTCAAAGTCTGCTAGTCTCATAGCCAATGCACCTTACAATTCAAACCGTCTGTCCAATAAGAGTCCAGCATCTCTGCCATAGTCGCAAGGGACATTTGCACAACAAAGGCTCAAAGGAGGGGGCAGGCAACTTCCCCGGTGATTCCCTCCCCCTTCTGCCCATTAGAGTAGATAGACTATTGCCACTGAGAACTGAGGTGAAAACAAAACCCCTACCAGAGGACCTGCGCTCTCACTGTTGACCAAACCACTGGGAGGGCCATTAGATGTTAGTTAAGCCTCTTTTTAGAGTCTAACAAGTCTCAGACTACATATTCTCTCTGAGTTGTGATTTGTTTGTTGTTTTTCAGAAAATGAAACCACCAGGTATAATTTTGAGACTAGAATGACTTCTTTCATGTTCAGACACCAGATTTTTGTAGTTGGTACATGCAACACTAACATGTTCACTTTCACAAAATCTTGTTGACATTTCAAATGTGTTTCTTTAGTCACTGTTGCAAAATTCTTATAATTATGAAACAAGTACAATTCAGCTATAAGCAGCTTTACAGAAGACAATTGTCTTCTAATAATATTACTTCTGCTAATATTTCTGAATATTAATCGTCTTTTAAACCTTTGTCTTCATCTTTTAGATAAGTGTTCTTCCATTCAAGCACCTTTTTTCCCTCTTCTAGCCTCTTTTCCCCATCTCCAAAGTGATAAGGCCTTTAGGACCCTGAGAAGGTGGCACCCCTGATGCACTTTGTCTTCTGAGTGTGAAGTTTCTATAGTAATGGGGATCCCTCCTCCTCATTGTCTCCATGGGGGCATCGGTAGACCCCCACTGCCATGTCATCGTGACAAAGCACTCCCCCGCCTCCCCAGGGAAAGAGAAAACCGAGAGGTCTGTGGGATATGGATTTATGGGAGGAGGGAAGAGTACAAAGGCTTTCCGGTTGTCAGGAATATGACGATGGTGTCCAACTCTACAGGACAGCATGAATAATGTGAAGGATTATATAAAACTGCAGAGTGTTAAGAATGTCTGTCTTCATGTTGGGTAAATAAGGACATGTGTGAAGAGACAGGTCAAAGTAATAAGCATAAAAACACATGGAAATTTCAATCATTTCAAGTTTAATTGCTGCTTACCTTATTCATGAAGTTCAAGTCTGAGATCAGCAATATAGCACATTTAGAATAAATACTTCACACAAAACAACTCTGCACAATGGATAACCAACCTTGTTTTAGAAAAGGGACTATTTCACTTCTCTTTAGCCCCTGATGACCATTTGAAGAGTTTTTTAACTGAAATGAAGAGCATATTGTTCCTCAAGACATTAGCAGCTCTCTCCCAGCGACTCTCTTCCTTCCACAGGCCTTTCCCTTTTTTCTCCGCTCTGCTCTCGGCCCTCAGAAAGCGCTTATAGAGACGCCAGTAGATCCGAGAGTGAGAGTCCAGACCCACAAAAGGAGAAGTCCTAGCCAATCCATGCCTCAAAAGTTCCTCATTCACACAGGTGTTAAAGAGTGAGCCCTAGAAAGAAAATCAATGCAATGTAGTGGGTTTAATGGATTAAATTATAATATTTATTGTACATTTAATCATTTAGGTTTAATATATAATTTATACAATAATTATTTCATTTTCATCAGTGAATTTTTATTCATTTTTCCAGTTGCTTGTGATTACTGTGTTTTTAAAAATCATTTTATAGAAACTGCATACAGAAATACAAAGAGCAATTTCTAATAAAAGGGGGTAAAAATTAGAACCAAGTAGCAATTTTCACTGTAAGACTTTTCCAGGCTTAGAAACAACACATTTGAAATCTCGTGATATTTCCAGCTTTCCTTGACCCCTGTTTAACTTGTATGATATTAGATCTAAAGTGGTGGTTCTTATCCACAGTGCCGGGACTCACTAGGGGGCCTCAAAAAAAGGAAAAAAAGAATTAAATAAATGCTAAACAAATCAAGATATTTCTTATTTCAACTCATTCCTTCAACTGGATCCCAACTTTTTTGTCTTTAAAGAACCTAGGCTTCCTTACCAAAAAAAAAAAAAAAATGGATATGCAAGATTTTTTAAAGTTTCAAATTTTTTACATCTGGAAAAGTCATACAAATAAATACAATCTCATAACTCTGTGGCCATTTTTATAATATATATATATATATATATATATATATTATAAGTTATGCTCTAAAATAATAAAATGTTTGGTGATAAGTAAGCAAACAGGTAGGTAGGTATGTAGGTAGGTAAGTAAGTAAATAAGTAATTAAGCAGACAGACAGACAGACAGACAGACAGATAGATAGATAGATAGATAGATAGATAGATAGATAGATAGATAGATAGATAGATAGATAGATAGATAGATAGATAGATAGATAGATAGATAGATAGATAGATAGATAGATAGATAGATAGATAGATAGATAGATAGATAATCTTTATCCAGTAAATCACAAACAACTGGGAAAAAAAATAATTGGGTCTTTCTTTGAATACTGTTGAGGAAAATTGGGTCTTGCAGCCAAAAAGGCTGAAAACCACTGCTCTAAAGTATCTTTTTCCCTATCAAAGCCTCTCATTTGTCAAGCAAACAACTTTCATGGTGGCATCTGACCCTGTGCTAATCTGGTATATCACACCTACCCTGTTAACCGACACTAGGCAGTGGAGGGTCTCGTTCTGTCGAGCGATCAGTCGGAGCCATACCGTCTCAGCTGGTTTCAGCTGTTGACCAATCCAGTCCTGCCCTTCTGAAGTCAGCTCCACTCCAGCCAGACGCACATCCAGAAGGGTCACGGGCTGACCTGCAGAAGCCAGTGTGAGTTGTCATCTCTAGCCAACAACCCTTTAAAACGCTATATCAACAAGACTCTATTTCAAAGAGCTTTTACAATGGGACAGTTTACGGAGCCAGTTTAAAGCAGTGAGACATCTGAAGGATTTAAAGAAAGGATCATTTTCTATGGTCTGGGAGGACCATTATGTGAACAAGACCAATACAATAAGGTCATCCTATCCTGATGAGTATTAGTCTCTGTAGTACACAGGAGAAAGTTAGATACATCCATATGGTACAAACACCAAGAGGTCAAGCTTAACAAGGCCATCTGTGAATCGCAGTGACATTGAAAGATATAATCGTCTTAGCTATCCTTCAGGGAGTTGATATGTGACTGGTATCGCACATTTAGATCACATCTAAACTCATTTTGAAGGAATGGCGGGTCCATAATAGAATTACTTTGACTGCCTCTTTCCAATAACTGGTTTACAGAGATTCATTTGAAATTACTGAAACACAATCTTGTAGATGTGCAAATGTTAACAATTCAGTTGCAATTTAGTTTAGTTCTGAAACAACGTGAGGTTTCGCAGGGTTTGGATTGTAACAATAGGACGACAAGAGAGAGAAATCTTATGTGCTTCATTGACTTAAAGGGATAGTTCACCCAAAAATGAAAATTCTGTCATTAATTACTCACCCTCATGTCGTTCCAAACCCGTAAGACTTTCGTTCATCTTCGGAACACAAATTAAGATATTTTTGATGGAATCTGAGAGCTCTCTGACCCTCCATTAGACAGCAACGATATTACCACGATCAACGCACAAAAACGTAGCAAGGACCTCAATAAAATAGTCCATGTGACATCAGAACGTAATCAATGTAATCAGCGTTATTTACGTTCAACATGCGCATGCTGTCTACTGAACGTAAAAAACACTGATTACGTTCTGGGGTACTCGCCAAAATGGCGGAAGACGGTAACTGGGGGAGAAGAATTGCTGAATAAATTATGTTATTATTGTTTTCTTTGCGCACAAAAAAGTATTCTCGTAGCTTCGTAAAATTACGGTTGAACCCCTGATGTCACATGGACTATTTTACCGATGTCCTTGCTACGTTTCTGTGCGTTGATCATGGTAATATCCTTGCTGTCTATGGAGGGTCAGAGAGCTCTCAGATTCCGTCAAAAATATCTTAATTTGTGTTCCAAAGATGAACGAAGGTCTTAGGGGTTTGGAACGACATGAGGGTGAGTAATTAATGATAGAATTTTCATTTTTTGGGTGAACTAACCCTTTAAGTTAAAAGACCAAAAAGTGAATGGGCTCGAATCCAAGTTCAAAGGCAAAGTCACTTTTTTAAGCAGGAAACAAAACAAAACAAAAAAAACTTACTGACACAGCAGGAGATACACAATTATGAAAACCGATAAAATTGTTTCTAAGAGAAATGGGCTTTTAAAGATTGAGTCATAATTGAAACCAGCTGTTTAGATGAACACAGTGGTCCCTGTGACAGCTGTGAAATAAATGTGCAGGCCTACTGAAAGGACATTTAATTAAAGTGTGTGAGGGGGTCTTCCTGAAGGACTGCAAAAGGGGGTCATGTGGTTTCTCACGCTTAATAAGCAGGCGACTGAGCAAAGGGACATAAATTGGAATGTGTTCCACTTCAAGCCCTTTTTCTGTAATATGTCTCAGTCTTCCTCTGATACTGATGTTTCCCTCAATGAATCGTGCTGGAATATCAGCTGCAGAGCCAAATTTTGTAATCTGCAAAGCAAAGACAGGAAAATATGATTAAGACAAGAAAAAAACATCAACATAGTTCCAGGGCAGCAGGAGCCTCTGCTGGTGAATGCCAAAACTACACCGCCATGCTGGAAGAAAGCATGCCTGCGTCCCAATGTGCATACTATCCATCCTAAATTCTATGTGGCATTAGTAATTTTCAATACTATTTAGGGCAGATTGGATAGTATGCACATTGGGACGCAGGGCATGTTTTCCCATTAAAATATCAGGCATAACATGTCACAATTACCTGACAGATACCAATAAATCAGTTTCCATGAGATATAAAACTAGTGTCTGTAAGAGCCCTATATTATGCAAACAGCAAGAAAAATACAGTAATATGCCGTTCTTGCATGTCTTGCCAATTTTCAGGGTTAAGTTGATAAGGCAGGACAAATTGTTGCTGAAAGTTGCTAAATGACATTCCCCTGGTTTCACAGACAAGGCTTAAGCCTAATCCTAGACTAAAATGTAAGTCTGAGCCGTTTCAGCTGAAAGAAATTTGATCTTAAAATATATCAGTCCCTTTGGTTTATCTCAAGATGCACACCAGTAATGTTTTTTTATAAGTACGTTTATAAAAATTACTTAAATGTCCTAATTTGGCCTAATCCTGGCTTAGTCTAAGCCCTGTCTGTGAAACCGGGCCATTGTGATGCCATTGCACAAACGCATCATTATGTAATAAGTTAATAAAACTGCACAGACTATACAATCAGATCGCTCAAATCTCAGCAAAAAAAAAAATATGATTATGAATATGATTTGAAATGTTAATTGAGATTTGTTGGTAAAACTAAAATATAAATATAATAATATTAACGTAATTTTTTTTAATACAATCTTGAATTATTGAACATTTACACATTTTTGAACGATTATATTTTATGTAGGCCTATTTTCTTATTAACTAGTAAAACTACACATTCTGAACAATTATATTTTTAAGCAGTGTATTGGTAGTTAGTTAGTATGCTACACTTCAAGAAGAGTCTGTAAAATAGGGCACAATGTACTGTGATAATTTGAAGGAATTTTCTGCATTGATTTTTCCTAAACTAATAACAAGGTGTTATCATAAATGATTAATTATTGAACAATTATTATTGAACAATTGCAACTAGCAACTTAATTTACGCGGTATGTGTACTGCCAGACACCTTTAATGTCCTCTTTTTTTGTGTAATTTAGAGGGAAAAAAATGCGTGCCTTTTTGTCATTTGAGTCACAGTTGCTAAAAGTTGCCAAATCAATTTTAAAAATAGCTAAATTTGTTGCTAGGTGCTTTTTGAAGAAAAAAAAGTTGCTAAATCTAGCAACAAAATAATAAAATAAGTTGACAGCAGGGCTGCGTTCAGCCCCGAAAAAAACGGTGCAAAACGTTTATTAAACGGAAACGGTGATGCGTTGAACACTCTGTTCTGATGACGCAAGTGTTGCAACTACGGCAGCTGAGAAGGCCATTCTTTGTGTTCTTTTTGAAGAATTTTCGGAGCCTGATGAAATCGGTATAAATACGTGTTTAATACTGCAAAATACGCTCGATGTTACAGTCACTGCCCTTGCCGTCCAGAATAAAAGAGAACATCCCAATCGAGTGAAGGGATTTGTGGAAACTGCTGTTCCTAATTATTGTGATCCAACATTTGCCTCGCATTTCAGGATAAAAAGACAAACATTTGAGGTGAAGGATAATCCACTTCTTACCTCCGAGAGTGTGTTATGATCTATATGACCTTATTATTTTTATTGTGAGTATTAGGCTTATCATTATTGCTGATCACTGCTGTTGTGCTATGATATTGTAATAT
>JAFVLL020002570.1:45000-51474 GCA_021397915.2 Tor tambroides | reverse complement strand
TTACGGTGAACTAACCCTTCAGGACATTCAAATCCAGTCTCTGGCAAGAGCATTGTTTTCTCCCAGTCATTCAAACTAATGTCTAAATGTGTAAATTAGCAAAGAAAAGGACATCCAGACACAATGAGTGAGACCCCAAAAGAACCAAAATAGAGAAAAATCAAGAAAAGACAGATCTTTAAAATAATTATTTCCATTGTTCACAGCCGCTCCATACAATCCTTTAATTCAAACTCACACCCACATTAGCCATATGACTCTACACAACAGTCCCCAACACACAGTTAAGTCATATAACAGCATATTCTCTCTCTATCTCTCACAAACTTCACTACAGAGTTTCCAATTACCGGCGGCAAACAGGCAGAGACGGCATTTCTCTTCAGATCTTTTAAAAGCTGCCCAGAGCTTTGGATCATTAAAGCCACACTCAATAAATGACATTCAATAGAAAATCAGAATAAAAAATCAGCAGTATCGCATTCAGAGAGAAATAGGATTATATTACTGAAGGCTTTTTGAAAGGATGGCAATTAGAGAAAGATATCATGCATTTACTGAGGATTTAATATCAAATCCTGTCATCTATCTATCTATCTATCTATCTATCTATCTATCTATCTATCAAATGAACATTTGTAATTGCATTACGGCTGAACTTCCCTCAGCAGCCACAGGTGGCGCTCTTCTCTCTCCTCAGTGTGATACGGGACTCTGAAGCATCATAAAGTGAGTGAAATGTAATTAAAATGCTACAGCACAGACCTCAGAGCAGCTTAACACACATTAGCAGGGCGTTTCAACACAGAACAGCATCACACGTCTAAAGATGAACCAGTGTAATATTTTCTCATATGTCAGCATTAGTAATGCGATCTATTGTTTTTCCAAGGCATGTTAGCAGAGCTAAAATTGGAGCAGTAATGCAATCTAGAGCACATTAGCGCTGCTCGACTGTAAAACTCAGCACAACGAGGGTATGCACAGCACACTAAAGAGTGTGGATCAGCACAGACCTCCAGTGATCTTCAGTGCGGTGTTTTTCTCACAGTGTTGCTGGGTGGCTAATTTCTGGTTCTTAATTGGGTTGTGTCACAAAAATGTAACATGTGATGTAACATATACCCTCTTGATTGACACTCAATAAATCATTAACGGATCAAAACATGTCAAGCTAAGGACAACTTTTTCCTTTTTTATGTCAATACAAAATTAACTTATTCTTTCAGCAGAACCTATAGTTGCATATCTTACTGTTTTTCCCCTAGAGATATTATACAAAGAATAGAAACTAAGCCAACCAACCTCGGTCTCACCTACCAAATACAAAACCTGGAATGGTCTCATTTTTCAAATGTATGGTTAACACACTGCAAAAAAATGCCTTTCTTACTTAGATTTATTTTTATTTATTTATTTATTTATTTTTTGTCTTATTTCCAGCCAAAATATATATAAATTCTAAAATCAAGAAGGATTTTCTAGACAAGTAAAAATTATTGTATTGTTTTCAGAAAAAAAACAAAACAAAAAAACAAGTCAAAATTATATTGAAACAAGTCAATACTGAAACAAGCAAAATAATCTGCCAATGAGGTAAAGAAAATAATCTTGTTTTCTGTTTGAAATAAAATCATTTTGCTTACCCCACTGGAAGATTATTTTGCTTGTTATAAGCAAAAACTCATTTATTTATTTATTTATTTATTCTGAAAACAAGACAATCATTTTTAATTGTCTAGAAAATCCTTCTTGATTTAAGACTTTATAGATATTTGGCTGGAAAAAAAAATCTAAGTAAAAAAACCTTTTTTTTTTTTTTTTTTTTTTTTTTTGGCAGTGAACAAATTTCAGTGGTATCCATTACTGTCAGCTGGCCTAGAAATATCCCTGGTGTTAATTTCAGAAATGGTCACCTTAGGAATTAATGATATTTCAGCATGTTCCCACCATGCTGACCTGCTTGTAAAATGTTGGACTATAAACTTCATTATTACCATTTGTGATTATGTAATTAAATGTTTACATCCTTGTGAGGCCAGTGTTTCCTCAAATCAGTCTGACCGGGCTTTATTAATTAGCAGGGACAGTAAATGAAAATGAGTAGAAATTCATTTGTTCCATTAAAACAGCTGAGAGCATGAGCTGTGCAGAGAGCAGGTTACAGAAAACAGCTTCAGTTCACATTTCCACAAGTTTCTACAGTTTCTAAAAATAGAGACAAAAGGAAGAGGCCTAGACCCTGGAGACCAAACCCTCCCTCTCTCTTCTCCCTCTTCTCTCTCTCTCCCCATCTCTCTATCTTTGTTGTGAAAGCTGAACTGAAGGATATTTTCTAAGAGTCACAATAAGCAGGTTAAATATACAGACTCTGTTCTCTTTTAAGTGTCTAATCAAATCCTGTGAAATTTCTCATATCAAGGTAGTAATGTATGATCAGTGTATCCCTCAATCTGGACAAACAGATATTTCAGAGATTATAGGTTGAAATCAAATTTGTACTCCAATAATGTGATGATAACACACAATCCACCCGCTGGAGACACGCTGTCAGAAACACCTCAGGGCTGATACCAGAAGAGAAACCACCTCAGATATTAAATCACAGCAGAGCTATCTGATTTCTGTAATTCAAACTGTAGAGCATGGTGCTAGTAATACCAGCATCAAGGGTTCAATTCCTGCAGGTTTGGTCTGATCTTAGAACAAAATCAGCTCGGGTCTGATATTAGAACAGAATCAGCTTGGGTCTGATTTTAGAACGGAGTAACCTCAGTTCTGATCTCAACAGAATCAGCTCAGGTCTGATGTCATATCACCTTGGGTCTGATCTCAGAATACAATCAACTCAGTCCAATTTTAGAACAAAATCAACCCGGGTCTGACCTCAGAACAGAATCACCTCAGGTCTGATCTCAGAACAGAATCTGCTCGGGTCTGACCTCAGAATAGAATTATCTCAGGTCTGATCTGAAAACAGAATAATCTCAGGTCTGATCTCAAAACAGAATCATCTCAGGTCTGATCTCAGAACAGAATCATTTCAGGTCTGACCTCAGAACAGAATCACCTCAGGTCTGATCTCAGAACAGAATCTGCTCGGGTCTGACCTCAGAATAGAATCATCTCAGGTCTGATCTTATAACACCTCAGGTCTGATTTCAGATTATACTCATTTCGGTTCTGATCTCAGAACAGAATTATCTCAGGTCTGATCTAATATCACCTTGGGTTTGATCTCAGAATAAAATCAGCTCAGTCCAATATTAGAACCAAATCAGCCCGGGCCTGACCTCAGAACAGAACAGAATAACCTCAGGTCTGATCTCAGAAAAGAATAACCTCAGGTCTGATATCAGAACAGGATCAGGTAAGGTTTGATATCAAAAAAGAAGAATCTCAGGTCTGATATCAGAATAAAAAAATTAAGGTCTGATCTCAGAACAGAATCTGCTTGGGTCTGACCTCAAAATAGAACAGAATGACCTCAGGTCTGATCTCAGAATAGAATTACCTCAGGTCTGAAATCGAAACAGATTAATTTCAGATCTGATCTCAGAACAGAATCATCTCGGGTCAGATCTGAGAACATAATCACCTCAGGTCTGATCTTAGAAGAGGATCGTCTCAGGTCAGATCACAGATCAGTTTGGGTCTGATTTAAAACTAGAATCACCTCAGGTCTGATCTCATATCACATTGGGTCTGATCTCAGGTCAGAAGCAGTTCAGGTCTGTTTTCAGAACAGAATAACCTCGGATCTGATCTTAAAAGAATCAACTCAGGTCTGATTTGAGAACAGAATCACCTCATGTCTGATGTCATATCACCTTGGGTCTGATCTCAGGTCAGAATCAGCTTGGGTCTAAACTCTCAGAGCAGAATCACCTCTCTGGTCTGATCTCAACAGAATCAAGTCAAGTCTGATTTCAGAATAGAATAATCGCAGGTCTGATCTCAGAACAGAATCATTTAGGTTCTGATTTCAGAACAAAATCACCTCAGGTCTGATCTCAGAATAGAATCATCTCAAGTCTGATTTTATAACACCTCAGGTCTGAACTCAGAACAGAATAATCTTGAGTCTGATCACAGAAAAGAATCATCTCAGGTCTGATCTCAGAAAAAAATCTGTTCATGTCTGATATCTGAATAGAATCACCTCAGGTCTGACCTTATAACACCTCAGGTCTGACCTCATCAGGTCTGATTTTAGAAGAGGATTGTCTCAGGTCTGATCACAGAACAGAATCAGTTCGGGTTTGATTTAAAAATAGAATCACCTCAGGTCTGATCTCATATCACCTTGGGTCTAAACTCTCAGAATAGAATAGAATTAAGAATATAATAGAATCAAGTCTGATCTTACAACACCTCAGGTCTGATTTCAAAACAGAATTACCTGTGGTAAAGGAAAATGAGCCACCTAAAACAGACAAACTCCCAAATACAGTCATGTCCCAATCTTTTTGTCTTTGTGAGTTCACAGTGCTGCTCATCTACCCTGATCTAGTATAGTATATTAAAATCTGATGAAAACAATAAATGATATGATGTCATTTTAACCTTCTGAAATTTCCACCAAACTTCAGAATGCTGCAGCTTTAATGAGAATTGAGTATGTGTGTGTCCCCTACAGAGTCTTGGCATCATGTCTGACAATCTTCCCTCTCGTTCTTTCTCTTCTCTCTCCCTTTCTCTAAATGTCCATCTGTTCTTCTCCTCTGGGCCCTTATTATTCACTTCATCCAGGGGTTTCACTCTCCTCTCCTCTCCTCTCCTCTATTCTTTTCATCCTCCCTCTCATTCTATTTCTATTCTCTCATTTCTCCTGATTCTCTCTCTCATTCCAGTGTGTTTCCGGGCTCTGTTTCTAAACACACACACACACACACACACACAGAGATTCCCCTCTGCGCTCTCTGGAAACTTCGGCACCATTTTGTTTCCAGCAGGTGTTGAGCTGTAAATAGGTCACTGATCCGGATCCGTAATGGTGGTTGGAGAAAGTTTGCAGATTGATTTTTTTTGTGGAGAGTCGAGCAACTGGAACACAAAGGGGCTCTAGAGGCGGTGAGTATCTCCGGCCCGATCCGTCCCATGACCCCACAGTCACTCCAGACTTCCTGTTCATCCAGGCATTATGGCCGCACACAGAGCGTGTTCACACAGACAGGTGAAAAAAGCTCTTACTGCAGGCACACGTAAATATTGCACAGAGCAGAAGTGCTTTTGTTTGTAATGCATCCATCTCTGACACATCAAATATTATTTCTTCAACATGCCCAAATATCCACGTACTCCCATGAGAAATCATTCTTTTGATTACTAACCTGCATTTTCCAGCCCATATTTTATTGGGAGAACGTAACTTGCAATTTATTATTTATAATAATTATTTTGTACATTGTCTCTTGTGGTGAGCTAAATTTACATTTCAATAAAATTCACATTTGAGGCAGAGCAGCAGAACAGCAGCAGCAGGGAAAGAAAAGAGTGTGTGTTTGTCTCACATGGGATCAAAACACACACACACACACACACACACACATTGGTTTTCAGTAATGGTGGGAAGTTTTCATGGATTTCTAACCCCTTATAGAAGGCTTTTTGCCAAAATATATACTGCATTTTATTTTATTATAAATTATATTAGTCATAAATATGTGACACTGGACCACAAAACCAGTCTTAAGTTGCTGGGGTATATTTGTAGCAATAGCCAAAAATATATTGTATGGGTCAAAATTATTGATTTTTCTTTCATGTCAAAAATAATTAGGACATTAAGTAAAGATCATGTTCCATGAATATATTTTGTACATTTCCAACTATAAATATATCAAAACTTAATTTTTGATTAGTAATATGCATTGCTAAGAACTTCATCTGAGCAACTTTAAAAGCAATTTTCTCAATATTTTGATTTTTTTGCACCCTCAGATTCCAGATTTTCAAATAGTGTATCTCAGCCAAATATTGTCCTATCCTAACAAATCATACATCATTGGAAAGCTAATTTATTCAGCTTTCAAATGTATTTCAAAATTGACCCTTATGACTGGTTTTGTGGTCCAGGGTCACATATAAATATAGTTTTATTTTACTATATTATATATGTGTGTATATTATATATATATATATATATATATATATATATATTCTTCAGTCTTATGTGCCTCTAGAAGCTTGTGTTCTGCAAGTGAACGTTGCTTTATTGTTCATCCCAAAGAGGCACAAAATCACTTTCACTGACTTTTACATTAACTGTTCCCTCCTGCCCAACTCAATCTGAGCAGCTGAGTCCTTAGCCATCTTCAAGAAATGGCTAAAAACACATCTCTTCCATCTTTATTTGACACTCTAACTCTAGCACTCTCTATTCTAATTCTATTCTTTAAAAAAAAAAAAACAACAACAAAAAAAACATGTCCCTTTTATGGAATACCACCACTGACACATAGGTGTCGATAT